>MRSU01003398.1:0-34166 GCA_008369845.1 Trichomonas gallinae | reverse complement strand
GATGGACATAAAAATGATACTTTAGAACTTTGAGATCTCAAATCCTATCACATAGCCAGAAAGCGAGTTGAAACACTTCTCAGATTTCTACTTAAGGTCATTTGAAAAACGATAAATTCATTCAAATGGTCATATGCTAAATTGAGAAAACTGCTTTGTCATCGAAAATTGACATATAACTTTACAATTATTTTAATATTCAAAACTAAAAATGAAATTTATCTTGAAAAGTATCATCTTTATGGAACATGCTGATCATTTATTAAAAAATTAAAATAAAAAATTTGGTAAGTAGCATTACATTATATGTTTCAACTCATCCAACGTGAGGTTCCCGTGGTGCAGCCGGTTAGCACATTTGTCTTATAAGCAGATGGTCGCGGGTTCGAGCCCCGCCGGGAACACTTTTTTGTTTTTTATTTTTAATTTTTCGAATTATTTAGTATAGATTTATTTACTTGAATTAAAATACGAAAATAATTTCGGTAACGTATTTATCTAAGAAGTTTTCTATGAGTTCCTTCAAAAAAAAATCTGATTTTTAAAATTTATGTCGAATAAGGGTGGGGGACGCCAGGGAGTATTAGGTGACATCCCCAAGAACACCCCTAAGAGTACCAAGAAGTCTAAGGCCCAAATGCACTTCGCAAATGCAGCCTTACCACCTCTACCAAAAATTGAATATCCAAAAACCTCAGGATGCTTATCTCCTGTTTCGAGACCATTAAAACCACCGGAGGATTTACTTCCTGATTACAACCCTGATAACTCTTTTTCACAAATCGAACGTGTTACTCAACATATCGGAAAAATCGTTACGAATTACGAAGAAAAACTCGAAGATGATTCTCAAAAAATGCGAGCAGAGTTTGATATGCAATTTGCAAGTTATAGTTTGCAGCCAACAGATATTGTTAAACAATCTCAAAAAATTGTAGATGAATTACTATCGAAAAACAAGGAACTTAAAGAGACACAGAACTCGTTAATGGATGGTATTTCTCATTGGCTGAAGCGCGAAGAGCAAACACTTCAAACTGCTACACAACCAATCGAAGTTCCAATAATTGATGAAGAGGTGATGCAGAAAATGGATTCCAATGCAAAAAATGAGGTTGCACTGAAAGCTGTTTCAATCCATTCTGATATTGTTTCAAAATCAATTATGCAAATCAGACGTCTCGAACAAAAGATCGTTGAACAAGCACAAACAATCAAAGATCTTAAAGATGAAAATACTAAGCGCGTTGTTTCGGTGCAAAGACGAATCGACAGTAAATTAGATGAAGCAACAAAGAGAGAGCTCGAAGAAGCTAAGAAAACAATTGCTCGACTCGAAGCTGCAAATAAAGAACAACAAAATAGGATTGAACAATTGATTGTTGATTCAATTAAAATAACTTCTAGTAGAAGCAATACAAGTGCGGCTTTAGCTGCAAACTACGAAAACTCTGAGAAAGATCTATTAATTGAGCAACTGCAAAAGCAACTTTCCGATTTGAAAGAAGAAAATAATAATATTAAAACGACAATAAGACTTACACAAAATGAAAAGGAATTTTTGCAGTCTAGAATCACCAGCCTTGAAGAACAAATTAAAACAGACAGAAAGAAATTCGATTTGCAATTTAGAGAATTAATTAACGCAAAAGATGATAAATCAGGCAAATCTGGTAAAGACAATGCTTCTCTAAAAATGATCCAGACATTAAGAGGCGAAATTTCCGACCTCCAAGAAAAAATGAACAAACAGAAACAAGAAGATCAGCAAACGCTCGAAATGGAAATCCAGAGATTACGAAACGAGTTCGAAGAAAGAGAACTCACATTCAAGCAGAAGATGGCTCTTAAATACGCAAACAAGAACCACAGAGCTGAATTTGAAGACTTCAAGAACAACGAAATGCAACTCCGCGAAAACATGAAGAAAGATCACGAGTTAGAAATCGAGAAGCTCAAAGCTGACCATCAGTCAGAAATCAACTCATTGATGGACGAATACGCAGAAAAGTTGGAAGTCTTGCAGGGTAAATTACAAGAAGCTGAAATGGCAAACGTTGATACTGACACAGCTGCTAAGATAGAAAAGATAACAACTGACTACGAAAAGAGAGCAATTCAGCTCGAATCAGATTTCAACCAGAGAATACAAGCACAAAGACAAGAGTTCGTTAGATTCAAAGCCAAAATGGATAAAGACATTGAAGAGAAAGATCAGCTCATTCAACAGTTAAGCGAGCAACTTAAGAATTCCAACAGCGAGGCAGATATGCACAAGCTCGCAAGAGAGAAGACAGAAGCAGAGTTGAGTATCTACAAGCAGATGGAAGTAGACAAGGCTGAATTGATTATCCCAGAGACAAACGAGCTTCCTCAGGTTGACATCCACGGTCTTGCAGGAGAAATAAGAGGAAGAGTTGAATCAGAATTCCTCAAGCAGAGAATGGCTTTCGAATCAGCGATGAAGAACAGAATGGCTCAGCAGAAGAATGAATTAAACGAAGAGTTCGATAAGAAGATGAATGAAATGAAGGAGGAATACGAAGGAAAGATTTATAGCCTCGAAAATGACTACAAGGATCAGATTTCTCAGCTCGAAGGAATCATTGATGGTATGAAACAAGCTGACCAAACAAATAATTTACAAGCACAGACAGAAGAACTCGATGCAAGAATCCGCGCATTAGAGTTAGAAAAAGAACAATTAATCGAACAGAACAAGGCTTTGTCAAGTGCTGGAATCGATGATGTAACAAAGGCTCAGCTTGAACAATTGCTTATTGAATCAGAAGAGAAACAAAAAGAAATCGATAGCTTGGAGAAACGTCTCAAAGATCTTAAAGAAAAGCAGAGATATGTTTATACCCCTGACGCAAGGCGTCCAATGATATTATCTAGAAAATCATTGGAGCATTTATATGTTGACAACAGCAGAGATTTAATCAAGAGAGAGTTAAACAGCAATTTAGAGATTTGTGTTTCGATTCCACCAGCTAAGAAGATTGATCCATCAACATTACCTCCTTCACTGATCAATCAGTTCTGCAACACAGATCCACCGATGTACCATGACGCAGAAACAATCACGAATAATAATCATTTCCAGCAACTCAGAATCTGTTTGGATAGATCTGAAGGCTACGTTTTCGTTGAAGTTCCTGAAATAGAAGGAAGAAGCGAACAATCAACAGCAAGAGACGGCTTGCCTCTTACAACGCGTTCCAGCATCACAACTTCAACAACAAGCATCGAAACAGACGTAGAGCCATCTAAAGAACAAACAGAGCAGCAACAGAATAAGCCAGCAGTGAGCAAGACTAGATCAAATCTTGTTGTTGTTGCTAATAACAGGAGGAAGCAAGGACTCAAGATTTCCATCAATGAAGATAAAGGAACAATTATTATCGAAAAGCCAGAAATCCCATCAACAAAAGTCAGCGAGCAAACTGAAATTAATACAGAATCATCTCCAGGCAATCACTTACCTAGAAAGAGCAGCATCCTGGCTCTCTCTCAAGATGGTGAGAGCCTTGATATTGCACGTCAAGAAGATGAAGAATATAACACTCCGAAGATTATTAAGTCTACAGCATCAAAGCTTTCACTCAGCTTGAAGGTCAACGAAATGGACGAGAAACCAACGATAAAGACAGAGCAAACTCCTGAGAAGGCACCAGAAAGTGCATTAGAAGCTGCTCTGCAGAGTAGCAACAGACTAATGAAGATGAAGATATCTGAATCTTCAGCAAGTGTTGATATAACTCGCAATGAATCTCAGAGCAAACTCAATACATCATCAAGCGTTGATGCAAGTGTTCCACCAGTTCTTCCTAAGCCAGAAAGACAAGCCAAGACACCAGAACTAGATAGCAACAAGAACATTACATTCAACTCTTTACTGCTGAGACCTCTTCAGTCATCAGTCCAAGAGTTCGATATAGAAAGAAGACCTGCTCCTCAAATAAGGAAGAAGATGAAACTTGTTTATGCAGTCCAAGTTTCTGTTGGTTCAACCAAAGAAATCGAGGTTGATGCAGAGAAAGTCGCGAATGAAGATGGGCACTTCACAAAAGTTTTCTCCAACACATATCAGCATTTCAACTATGCTGTTGATCCTATAAGAAAGACAGCTGTTTCATGCCAAGTTGACATAATTGAAACACCAAAGCACAAGATATTGAAGTTCATCCCTCCAATGGAAGTTTTCGCGTTAAATATGAATATAATTACACCAGAAGAAGCTCCTGAAGTCTTCCCGGCTGTTTCTCACTACAACCCACCAAAGACAGAAGTTCTCAGCCTTGTCACAGCTGCTGGAGATGTCATAGAATTCCCGCCAAGACCGATGCTCGCTATGTCTAAAGACAAAGAAGTAATCGATGTTGGTCACGATATGGTCATCAAAGAAGCTGCAGCAATTGGAAAGAACTTGGAGCTTGTTATGTCCGAAATACAGAACCTCCACGAAGAACCAGATGAAGAGAAGAAGGAGCAGATGATGAACAAGCTCGGAATTCAGTTGGATGTCGAGAAAGATAATTTGATTTCACAACTCAAAGAAAGAGTCACCGAACTTGAACAACTGCATAAACAAAAGATCACTTTGACCACGATGCAGACAAATGATGTTGAAATCGAAGCCCTTAAGACTCCAGAAGAACAAGAAAGAAAAGCTGATGCTGAAGCAGTTTCTATTGCTTCATCGTCTAGGAAGCTTGAAATGTCAACAACTCTTAGCATAGCTGAGAGCGAACCAGAGAAGAAGTCTCAAACATTAGAAATCAATCCTGTCATTGAAATATCTAGGAATGAAGTCATTCCAACATTAAGTGAAGGAATTCAGTGGACATATGATAAGAACTTGAAACCATTGAATCTTGGCATTAATCAAACTGAGTCAATGTTCATCTCTGCAGAAGCTCCAAAGCCTAACAAGAGAGTTGTTTCGTTACAGCGCAATCCTGCAGATGAGCAGGCTCTCAGAAAGCAAGCACAAGAAATTGACATGCTCAAGAAGAAGATCGAAGAACTTCAGAACGCAAAGACTCCTCAGCAGATGTCAGCTGTTGTTTCCGACATCAATGATACACTTCAAACTGTCCAAGAAGATGGAAACAATACTGATGTCATTCAACTGACTGGATCTAATACTAAAACGAGATCCAATCTAACAACATCATCAGATGTCTTGCTAATCTTAAATGATGCAAAGATGATGTCACAAGATGCATTTGATGCATATGAACAGAGCAAAACTAACAGCCTTGAGGCAGCTAAGAATCTCAATGATACAATCGAAGACTTCTCCAACAAAATCGGCCCAACAGGAGCTACGCCAACAGAACAAGTCAAGCTCGTCAAGAAGGTTAAAGATATTGCCGCTGGAATTGGTAAGACTCCACAAGCTCCAGCTAAAAATGACATAGCGAACCTTTACACTAAAGCATTGGACGAGATAAATAGGCAAAATGAGTTAATTAACAAACTCAGACGTGAAATTGTAAACTTGAAGCAGTTCTCGTCAGCAAGTTCTGCATTTGTCAAAGTTCAGCAAGTTGAGAAAGAGCTTAACTCACTCCTTGAAAACCGTAGCGGTGAAAACACATTATTCAGTAACTACCAAGATGCGGCAACATACATCAGATCGATGACTGACCAAATCAAGAATGATGGATCTGTAGCTTCAGCTGGAGCAACACCAGAAGTTGAGCAACTTAAGAAGTTAATGAATGGAGGTCAGCCTCAGTGGTTCACTATCAAAGACCTCATCGGCAAAATCCGCGACAAGATGAGCAAAGACATACAAAAGAGCCTCAACGAAGAACTGATACATGACCTCACAGAGAAGCTTGACGAGCTCACAAAGGCTAATGACGAGCTGAGGAAGGAGAGAATACAAATGGACAGAGACAGACTGGTTGAGCGCGAAAAGAGTAGAATAGAATATCAAAAGCTCGCTGATTTATACAAGAACGCGCAAGAATATAACAAACTTCTACAGAAGATACAACCTAAGTCACAAGCAGACAACAATGCATCTGAACAAGAGAAAGAAGTTACAGCACAGCTTCAAGAACTACAGATCAAAGAGCGCCAACATTTGGAGGAGCTGCAGAGAAAAATCGAGCAGAACTCGAAGCTCGAGCAGGAAAACTTGAGATTGGAAGGAGTAATTAAACAACAAGAAGAGACATTCAACAAGCTTTTCCAGCAGTCTGCGGATAACCAAGCTGATAAGATGATGGCAGGAATCAGATTAGAAGAACTTATCAAAGAAGACGAAATCTTACGGAAGAAAGTTTTAGTTCTCGAAGGAATCCGTGATGACTTGAACAAGCAAGTTGCTGATTTCACTTCCAAGCTTGGCGATTCTCAAGAAATCATCAACTCTCTTCGCGCTGAAATTATCAAGCTCCAGGATCAGCTTGTTAACCAAGATGTTGCCACTCAAAAGAAGATCATCGAAGAGATCAAGCTTGAGCCTAAATCAGAGGCATCAAGAATTGTTAAGCTTTACCAGTCGAAGATGGACAACATGCAGCAGATTTTAGAAAACAGAGGTCGTGAGCTCATCAAGCTCGGATTCAGACGCGCACAGGACCAGAAAGAGATCCTGTTGATGAAGGCTGAAATCAACAGATTGAAGCGTGAACTCAAGTTCCAGTCAATGAGATACAACACATCCAAGGAAGATGCAGACTTCGTCAGAAAGTCTGTCGCTACAAGAGATGAAGTCATTCGCGAGCAGAAACGCGAAATAGCCAGACTCCGTAGCATCATTGAAAGATTCATCGCAATGAAGCAGATTCAAGCTCTTAATTCTAAGGAAGGAGAATCGCTCATTAACGAAATCATCTCATCTCGTGGTCGAATCAAATATGCTTCAATCATTTCTAAGCACAGATTCGAACGATCACATGATAAGACAACAGCCAGATTTGATACTCTTCTTCAGAGGGACATGCAGCGCCAGATGCAGGTCGAACAGAAGCGTCGTGAATTCCTCGAAAGACAAGAGAAGCAAAACATGCGTATTCTTCAGGATGTCGCTCTTCTCGCAAGAGAAAACGAGCTGTCATTACCGGAGACTGTTGTTATGCAGATGATGCCGAAGCCGAAACCATCATCGAAGGTTAATGCAACACAAGCCAAGAAAGAATATATTCAGATTTCTACGAAGGATATCGACGCAGCTCTTAAACTCGATGTTCCTAGGCCAAGACCTGATTTGGACGAAAGATTCCAGAAAGAGCCTTCTTATGCAGACAGGCTTCGCGCGATCGGAGAGAACCAGGATAAGTATCCACCAGAAGTCATCCGTTCAATGCTTGTCGCAGCAAGGCATGGAAAAGTCGTTGTTCCCGCCAATACATTCAACAAAGATAAAGTTTTCCCTGTCATTACAGGAAAACAGCTCTCAACGAAGTAATTATATTATTATACATGTGTTATTTGTTTTTTGTTTGATAAATTATTAATATTTTCATTAACTTCTTTTATCCAACTACCACATTTCATCATATCTAACAACTTCTTATCTATTTTTCTACATCTGCAAAACTTAAACAAATAATAAATGCACATACATTGTTGTACCTATTTATTGATAAATTCAAGATTCTAAAATATAAGAATCTGAGGGAGTGCAATCAGCTTTGCAATGATATTAACAATGCAAAAAGTTGCAGCATTAAATAATGGAATCTTATCATTTTTATCATTTGATTTACTTTTCTAATATGTTATAAATGAGAAAATTTAATCTATTGTGATGAATAATATAAACCAATGATAAGTTGTAATTTTTGAAAATTTGCTTTGTAAATATTTTATTTGGCAATAAGATATTTACGTGACAGATGTCAAAATTTAAAATGATTGAGGGAGAAACGGACGAATTTGAAATTCATTTTCAGTGGCTTAAAACTGTTATTAAGAGAATAGATAGCTATGGGAATGAAGAAACAAGAATTCCGTTACTTTCTCTTGAATTTTGTCAACCTTTGCGCGAGTTTTCACATGAAAAATATCAAAATAACGAAATTTGTCAATCTGATTTAAATTCAGGCATCCCATACGCAATATTATTCTCAGCACTGTCACCAGAATCAATAGATACGTCCAGCGCAGAAAAAACGTTTTCTTCAATTTTGGAAAATCTCGAAAAAATGGGCTATAAGCCATCAAATGAATGCACACCTGCCGAATTAGCAATTGGAAATCTTAAACATCATGCTTCGCTGTGTCTAATTCTAGAATGGCTAATTGTCGATAAATCTCTTACAATTGATGATATTTGCAAAGATCTGCAACGTCTCCCAAGATCATTTTACATTCTAGAACAACGACCAACAATGCTTGAAGATGCCGTCCAAATGTGGATGTCAAAATTCCCAACAATGCAAAATTTACCTGAGTGCAAGTCTCTTTCGACTGATTTACTTACAGGGCAGCATATAGCATCTGTTCTGGCACGTGTTTTCCCTGCTCTGATCAGTCAAAAAGAAATTTGCGTTGGAGATAATTTGAATGAAGAACAAATTTCGAAAAACTGGGACTTTATAATGAAAGTTGCAAATAACTTGTCGTTATTTGTTCCTCCTAGAAAGAAAATCAGCCAGCAGCTTCTTTATGTTTTCATTGCTGACATTTTTTCTGCAACCCGTCCTGCAGCCAAAAAATTCGTGAAATTAGACCAACCGAAGCCAATTGAATTATTGCCAATGCCAGTCAGTCAAGAACAGCCAAAGCCTGTTGTGCAGCAGCTCCCAAAAAGAGTCATTCCTTACTCCCCGCCAGTCAAGCCTGAAGAAAAACCAAAACCAAAAAAGAAAGAAAATAAACAACCTCAAAAACAAAACAAAGAAGTGAACAAGGATGAAGCCAAAAATGATAAAAATGAAGAAATTCCAAAAGAACGCGAAAATGCTGAAGATAAACAAAAAGAAGAAAATAAAAATGATTCACAAAACAAAGAAAATTTCACTAACACATCAGATAATTATGAAAAGTCAAAGAAAGAAGATACAATAAATCATTCATTGGAACATAAAGAAAATGTCAATAATTCATCGGATAATTCGAGAAAATCAAAGAAAGAATCTGCTCTAAATTCATCTGATCATAAAGAAATTCAAAAGCAAGAATCTGATAATAATAAAGAAAAAGCAACTAAAGAATCATTAGATCATAAAGAAAATGCAAATATAGATGATTCCAAAGAAAAACAAGAAATAAACTCAGCAAAACTTTCGTTTTCGACAAATTCTTCGAGTTCAAGTAAAACAAGTACAGAGAACTTAGCTATTACAAAGCTAAATGAAGAATCCTTACATGAGTCATCTTCTAACCATTCAACGCAAAAAACGCTGTCATCGAGTTCAAAATCGAATAAATCTTCAAAATCAAAAGCAAATGAAAAAGAGGATTCATCTTCATTAAATCAGGTTATTGTTATATCAGATAAACAAGAAAAGATGAAATATGAGCTTAAAAAGAATGAGTTCAACTCTGAGCCGTATAAACATGCTCCAATATCAGTCTCAAGCCAAGTTTCTGCAAAAACGAATGATGATGGATTCATCAGAAAGATCAGCACGAAAGAAAATGATGAACTACTCAACAGCATTGTTTCTGAGAACAAAACATCTGATAAAAAGACTTCAAGTCAATCCAAAACGCGCCACAAACATAGAAAACCTTCTCATATGAGTTCAGCAAATCATTACTCGCAAATCGATTCAAGCACAAGTGATACAATGAAATCAGAAGAGTTCAGCAAAAGTGAAAAATCAAGATCAGATAAAAGTTTGTTAAATTCTATTCTAACGAACGAAGAAAGCTCAGGAAGCAAACTAAAGTCACAAAGCTTCAAATCAGAAGCTAAAGACATTGCTAGAGCCGCGCAAAAACTTGCCCTCGAAGCAACAAGACTTAAAATCTCTCAGGCATCCGAACAACTCAAAAAATCTCAGCAAGCAGAACCAGAAAATCAGCCAACACGAGCACAATCACAGCCATCATTTAATCCGATGGCATTCACACAACCAACTTTGTCTCAACCAATTCCACCTCAGCCATTCACTGGATTTTATCCAGGCCCGCCAATTCCAAATTATCCAATGTTTGCGTCACCATATCCACCACAATTTGTTACTCCATATCCATTCCCTTACCCTTATCCATATCCTTATCCACCGCAGAGTCATATCACTCAAGAAAACACTGAGCAAAAACGCTCATTAAGCAGATCATCGCCATCTTTGAGACCGAGAAATAAAGATACTGACGAGTTTTCTTTGATTGCATGTGATTTAGATGAAGATGATACAGCAGCAATGGCAGATGCACTCAGACAGTTTTACACTCTTCCTCCAAGCATGCAAACACAAGAATCTCTTAGAAGAGCAGTTAAAAATCAATACGGAAAATACACAGATCCTGACAAGATAAAGAATGTTGAAAATTCTCTTTTAGCTCTACTTAAGAGAATCGTATCTAGAGATGACTCAATTCCTCGCATGTTACTTGAAATATCATCAAATCTCTTCAAAGATGGAAACGCAAAAACAACAAAAGCAATTCAAACATCTGAAGTTTATCATTCTGACTCAAGTGATGACAACAAAACAAAATCGAAAAAACGCAAACTTAAAAATTCGTCAGACCCGGAGCCAATAAAGAAAAAACATAAAAAGAAGAAAAATCATTCATCAGATGATGACTCTAAAAAATCTGTAAGCGAAGAATCAAATTACAGCGAAACAAGCACAAAATCGATAAATAAATCCTCAAAAAAATCAGAAACATCAAAAAAACTAGATGATACATCACCGCAAAAAATGCAAGTTGAATCGATAAGTGAAAAAGTTGATGCAAACATTCAGTTCGTTTCGCCAACAACTGCGATTGAAACGCAGACAGCAATCGCAAGTGAAAGAATGCTTAAAATAGAACCTTCTGAAGATGTTTTTGACGTAAAACCAAGGAAATCATTCAGCGATGAGCCAAAACCTGTTGAAATCAATTCTTTCAAGTTCTCTGAATACCAGAGAGTTGAGAAGAAGCCATATAACCCAAGGAACACACAAATAATGCCGAATATTAATGTAATAAAACTCGCACTGACTTTCAATCTGATGCCGAATGAGAGAAATGATCACAAAAGAGATGATTTAATTGCAGCTTTATCTGGATTCCCGTCAGACAGAATCATTCTTCTTTTATCGTCAATAACCCTCAAATACAAAGGATCTTATATTTTAGATGATAATTGCACGAAATGCGTGAGATTTCATGGCCTTGGACCAGGAATAATCCACGCAAAAGACGTCGGCAAATTTTTGAAGTTTAACACAAGTACGAAACAGTTTGATGAGCTCCAATCGTTCAACTACACACAAACAACAGATGCTATTTGCATGAAAAGGGAATTAGAACCTCAATCATGGTAATATTATTTATATTTTTGTTTGATATTAAAATATGTATTTATGAATGTGATTTTTAAACAAACAACATGATTAAAACGATACCCTCAACGATTTTCAGTAAGATTTTCATTAATAATAAATGAAAATTAAAAATAGCACAAAAGTTTGATAATTGCTGATGTTATAAATATATCTATTCATGCTCTATTATAATGGTCATCAAAAAAAAGCCAATTCCTGTGTGCAAAATTTTTTGTTTGATTATTGTAAGGAAAATTATGTAAGGTATTAAAGTCTTGTTATCCTATTGTACTGGCATGTTAACATAGCAATTTCGTTCTCTAATGTAGAGTTTTCATTTTGTATTTGTTGAATCTTTCCTAATAATGCTTTTTTGGCTTCATTTCTTTTTTCCGCTGCATCTTCAATAGATATGTCTATTCTAGCTGATTCAACTTTACTTTCGTATCCGATTTTATCTTTTTCTGGTTGCAATTTTTTTTTTGTTGCTTCTATCTGCGAGTCAATCTTAACTATTTGGATCTCAAGTAGATTGTTCTCATAGTTAACATTCCTGTTTTCTGCCCTGATCTTCGAGAGCTTCTCTTTAATCGAACTTATATCAGTCATTTATGAAAAATATGAAGAAAATCTTTAATAGCAACAGTCACTGATACATAATACAATGTTACCAAAATAAATGAACGTTTAAAATTAATTTATTGCAGGGGGTGAATCCAATAAAAAAATATGAATATTTAGCTGTATTAATCTTATTTTGATCTTGTGTTTCTTCGGTGAGGACCTCGACTCAATGCTCCTTGTCTTGGCTCTCAATGTACATGTGGAAATCCTTAATTATGTCCATGGAGACAAAATTGTATTGGTGAACAATCCACTCTTTGGGAAAAACTGAGATTGTCAAAAAAAATCAAAAAGTGCCAATGTTTAGATTTAGTTAAAAGCTGTAGCTCAGGTGTAGTTGGTAGTATTCTATGAACCGCATGACTTAGGTATGATTGCTAAATTCCAACAGTAAGCGTTATATGGTTACAAAGTGGTTTAAAAGTGTATTGAAAAGAATCTGTCATTTGTCAAAAATTACAATAATGTTTCCACATGATCGTTGGCATCTTTTAGCTATAAAAATCATAGTCTTTCTCCATAAACCCGTAGTTGTTTACGTGTCAAAAAGTGGAAATTCTGTAGTACCGGTACTACTTTTTGTAAAGTGTTAGAACCTCAAAAAATGGCATATTTTTCAAAAACTCTCTAATTCTGTCTGTAGCACGCTAAAACATATAGAGTGGGTTCATAAATCTCTCTCAATTATTTCTAAATCCTGGTTTACAAAGTTTAGATTTTTGTCACTTTACATTGTAGCATTATGATCTCTTTATCTTTCTTCTTATTTGTACGCTCGTCATTTTCCGCGCCAACTTACTCAGAAGATGGCACTACACTCAAAGTCGATGGTGATGGAGCAATTGTTTCAGCAGATACAGAAAAATACAAAGCCAAAAATTTCGAAACCATCACAATAGGAAAAGGCATTAGCACAATAGATAACAACGCGTTTTCTGGATTCACTACAGTTAAAAATGTCAACTTCGCTGATGATTATACAGCAGCCTTAACATTAGGATCATCAGTTTTCTCAGGAACGACTATCACAACACTCAAGCTTCCTAAATTACTATCTAGCATTCAGCAGAACACATTCGATGGAATGTCAGAATTAACAACCTTGGAATTGCCTCTATTATCTACAGCGTTCACGCAGTCTCCATTCAAGTCTATTCCAAAACTCAACAAAGTTACGGTTCTAGCTCCAGTTTCAAAAATTGATAATTTCCCAACAAACTTCTTCACAGATTGCACACAAATAGCATCGATCATTGTCAAAGCTGATTCGTTTACTACAATCGAAGCCAACGCTTTCAGTGGCTGCACAAATCTCGGAGAAATCACATTCCCACAGTCAATTGCAGTAAAAACCATATCGAAGAATGCCTTCGCTAACTGTGGAAAGCTTCCTTCCTTCGCCATTAATGAAGGAGACATTGAAAACAGGAATTTCGATTTGGTTATCGAAGAAGGAGCTTTCTTGAACTGCAATGCTATCATTTCTCTCAACCTTGGAGGTGGTAATTTGATAGTCAATCAGTCAACATTCGCAGATTTGAGCGCTTTGATGTCAATCGAATTAATTGTTAGATCAGTCACAATCAATAAGAATGCATTCAGCAGCCTTTCTAAATTAACATCATTAAGCATCAAGGGAGACATTATAACACTCGAATCCCTCTCATTGAATGCTATTCCAGCTTTAAATACGCTTCGCATTCAATGCAATTCAGATTTCACATTCCCTGTCTCCGCACTCAATGGTAGTAAGACTCTCACTACATTAGGCGTTGAAGGCAAGAATTTAGTCTTTCAATCAAAGTGTTTCCAAAATTTATTCAACTTAGAAAGCTTCCAGATCATCAATTCCGAGAGAGCTGCATTTGGTTTGGATGTTTTTGACCAGGACAGCAAGCTTACAACATTCAAGATGCACACAACAAAAGATTGCACAATCGACAGATCAATTTTCGAAGATGCCGTCAATTTAGAGACATTCTACTTCACAGGACAAGGCCACTTGCTTATTGACTATTACGCTTTTGTCAAAAACAAGAAATTGTGGAATGTTGATTTCGAAGGCCCAATCTTAACCATTAATGATAACGCATTCAGAGACCTCCCTAACTTGAAGGTTTTCAACTGTGATGGACAGATCTACTACATCGGCGCAGATGCATTCGCTGAATGCCCACTTTTAGCCGAATTCCATGCAGCAACAATCGTCAACATTGATGTACGTGCATTCTACCACTCCAATAGCTTAAAGGAATTAAAGTGCAGCTCAATCACGCAAATCGGTGCATATGCTTTCGCCGAAACAAACATCCAGAGAATAACAATCGAAGGCGAATGCTCAACAATCGACTCCTATGCCTTCGCCAACTGCGGTGAGCTCGTTGAATTCTCTGCAAAGTTTATTGACTACATTGGAAACAACGCTTTCTTGCGCTGCAAGAAAATGGCAGCTTTCAACCTCCGAAGCCCAGTCCATGGAATCGGTGAAAACGCTTTCCTCGACTGCACAGCGTTAACAGAATTCACATTCCTCACTATCGGAACAATCTACAAGGGCGCCTTCATGAATACTCCACTCAAGAGCTTCGAATTCGGAAATGTCAGGAAGTCCATTGAAGACAACGCATTCGCAAACTGCAAGGGAATCAATGTCGCCACAATCACAAATGCGATCGAGTTAGGCAATGAAGCATTTTCAGGCTGCACTGGTTTGAAGGAAGTTGAGCTCAATGATAATATTAAGTTAGCACCAGGCTTGTTCAAGGGCTGCACAGCTCTCACTTCCATTAAAACAAATGCTAAGTTGAATGTCCCGCAATATTGCTTCTATGGATGCTCATCCCTTGTTGTCAGCTCTGTAGTAAATGCTGGTGCGTACTCATTCTTCGGATGCACATCACTCACATCAATTGCAGTTGAAGGAGAAGTCGACAAGCATGCATTCGATGGATGCAGATCTTTGACTACCTTCAAGACCACATCTAATGCTTTGGACGTAGAAGACTACGCGTTCGCAAACTGCGTAAGCTTAACGAAGATCGAAGCCGTTTACATCGAGAGTGTTGGTGAAGGATCATTCGAGAACTGCTTGCAGCTTTCCTCCTTCGAACCATTCCACACATGCACAAGATTCGGCAGCTTGGCTTTCCACAAAACTGCTTTGAGCAATGTCTCAATCACATACGCTGCCAGAATTGGCGACAAGGCTTTCGCCGATAACGATCAACTCACAACTGTTGCATTGAGTGAAGTCAAGGTTTTCGGAACCCACATTTTCGATAATTGCGCCAAGCTTTCCGAGTTCTCATACTGCGGCTCAACAGAACCAAGTGGTGAAGCTTTCAACGGCTGCGTATCACTCAGCAAAGTCTATGTCAGCAGCAAATACAAAGGCAAGAAGTTCTTCGAACTTTCTGTAGCTCAGGGTGGAAGCTACTGCGATGGTGGCCGCAACAATGGCGTCAAGCTTGCTTTGATCATCTCATGCACTCTCATCGCGTGCGTCGGCATCATCGTTGTTGCCGTCTACATGTGGAACAAGAACCACTTCGACTTTATCAAGAATTTGTTCTCAAGAGAGCCTCTTCTTGAGCATTACACAAGTGATAAACTCTAAAAACTTACTATTGATATAAAACTTTACCTATAATTAAACGCAAACAGTATTTCAAAATGGTGACGGCATTTTTCTCATGACTTTTCGTTTTGAATGGGAGAGGCTCTTTCGAAACCAATATTCTTGAGATGTAAATTGTTTGTAGAATCCATGCAAATTAATAATACCAGCAGTGGTCACTTTTAAATAATTGACATGTAAATATATTAAAATGGTATTTGAATAACATGTAAAGGTAAAAATTGATGTTTTTCTGACATGAATTTTTGTATTAACTCGGATCCTTGATCTATGTTGTTTATATTTGATAAAATGGATTAAATATGTATATATAGTCTATATGTAACAAATAAATCTATGAACCAAATTAGGAATCATCAAAAAATTGACATAATGTTGATATCATGATATTTACTGTTGAGAAATTTGTTAACAAGTCACTTCCATGTTCCTAAAGAATTGGAGCAATACGAAAATCTTGACACTGTCTTTTTCGATGTAAACATTGACGCTTAACATTAGCTCATAAGTTTATCTAAAATTACCATTATAATTATAAGATAACTGATAGATTAAAATGTATTAACCAAGAAAAAGATGCATTAACAATGTCTTAAATTGGAATACACCACTTTTTAATAATTACATATCTAGCAATATACGATCAGTTGTTGCAGAAGATAATATTGACTTTTTTAAAATTACATATAGATTCTGTTTTTTCGGAAAATATTGATACAGAATTGTTTGATGTTGCCTGTATGTTTGGATCAATTTAGTGCTACAAATTTTTGAAAATTAATGGAGCAAAAACTTCAGAAAAAATTCTCCGAGATATTCTATCTTATACGTGAAAAATAAATCACTTAAATATAGATTCTATACAATTGACTGGGGAAAATGTTGGGACTATACACCTGGCGTATTTATAATAACAGCATTTTTGGCTATCATATATGTTAATCAAATTAATCATATAAAAAAAAAAGTAAAGTAATACTAAAAAAACAAACAAAAATATTTTATATCTAAAAGAAATAAAATTAATATGGAGTAGATGAGTCATCATCGAATGGAGAAAGAGTGAGAATTCTAACTTTGACTAATTCCAGGGACTTTTCGAGCTCGTCTCTTATCCTTGTCGCGTTTATACCTATAAACGATGAAGCTTCGCTCGCAGGAAGAATGTTGAGGAGGTTTACGACCATATCAGCCTTAACATATAACGTCAAGGCTTTCTTTATTGCCTCATCATCATTGAAGTTCGTGTATGGACGAATCTGATAATCCAGCAACTCTCTCAAATTGTATTTCTTCAGGAAAGAAGCCTGTCTTATTGCTGATGGCATCAATAGCTTGTCATACTGTTTCTGCAGCGACAGGAACTCTTTCACTTTGAGCTGAGACATTTCCCATGTAATGTCAGAATAATTATATGTAAAACTGTGAACTGTCGCCAAAGCAGTCATAACTAGGTCACCTGCAGCGTACTTGTAGAAATCATCATCAATCATCGACATAAATGGATCTTTGTCGTTTCTATGGAGAAATGTCAAGAAATCGAACATATTTCCTTTTCTCGTATTCATAAAGATGTATGCAGCTTGTGCTTCCTTTATTTTGCCTATCATCTCTCTCGCTGGGTTAAGAATTGAAGAAACATTCGTATTCGTTAAAGGATTTTTCATATCGCAAAATAGTTGAGCGTCAAAGATGAGTTCTGTATTAATTTTGATGCCTGCTTCCATTAGTGATGATATATCTGACGTGAAATCGTATGTACACAAGATAACTTTGGGATGATGAAGAATTCCTGAAAGAATGTCAATTATCTCTGCGCTTGCAGGGAAATGTATCAAAAATCCTGATTTAAGGTTAAGAGATTTGATTGGTGGATGTATTTGTGGATCGTGACTAAGAATCGATTGATCAAGAATTTCGCAGATTTGTAGAAGTCCTAATGATTTCGGTATTGTTCCTAGCTTCCATCCTTCGCAGTCCATCGATAGTAAAACGTTCTGTCCTCTTTGCATTCGAATGAATAATTTCGTTGCCCACAATCTTAAGCATTTTAATGAGTTGTAATAGGCATCTGAGTCATCAGCAGGTGGAACTATAATGTGTGATATATCAGAAATCGGGCAGACGACTTTTTTTAGGTTTTTTTGAATTTCGTTTGATTTCATTAAAAAGTGACAATATTTTCTTAGAAAAGTGACGAAAAATCTGATAAAAGTGACAAAATTTAAAATTTTTCTATCGTTTATTGTTTCATCTCTCTATAAATTATTCGACAACTGGCAACGAAACTCAAATAATCATCTTTTTTCGCCAAAAAGGAACAGTATATCTTATTAATTTTATTATTAATTCATATTATTATATAACAAAAAAAAATATTCGCTTATTAAAAGTTTAGCAGATATTATTTATCTATAGAACTTGTGGCTATTAATTACATCACTATAAATCATTCAAGCTCAAAATAAATTTAATATAAAGCATCTTTTATAGCATAAGCTATGTTTTTTCTAAAATGTTCTGCAATAAATTTTCTATTTTTATAAAATTATAGGATTTGTTTTCTTGTAAATTCAATATTAATGGATATAAAATCAATGTCATTAAATAGATTAATATATAGGACTATATCTATTAATGTGATTAGTATATCAATGCGAATAGGCTATAAAATAACTTAGAAATAATAAAAAAATATACAAACAATTTTATATTGAATTTCTGGCAAATGAGCTTGATAGCCTCTTCCTTGGGAGCGTGAGGATTCTGTTTTTGGCTGTGGTTACCAATGTTTTTTGGCATGATTTATTTCTCATGTTTGCCAAAGAGCACGTGTACATCTCAGACATCTTCAGTCTCACCATTGCCATGGATGGCCTGTGAGTTGGCTCTGGTTCAAAGCACATATTGACAATTCTCGCTAATTGGCCAGATGTTGGGTCCAATTTTCCTTTTCCATTGTGTATATCTGTTAATAACATTGTCGCATTAACAGAATTGAACGGAAAATGCTTGGTTATCATGCAAAACAAAGTAACGCCCAGAGCCCAAACGTCAGACTTATAAGGATCATAATCAAAGCCAAGAATGATCTCAGGTGCGAGGTAGTTAAGAGTGCCACGTAGTCCTTTCTTGCCATCAACAAGTTCACATTTATTAACGAAGTGAGATAACCCAAAATCGCATATTTTAATGCGATCAAATTGGTCCAATAGGATATTAGATAGTTTTATATCGCAGTGAGCCACTGATTTGTTGTGCATGAAGTGAAGTGCTTCAATAATCTGATTTGCGTACTTCATTAACTTCTTTGGGTCGATTTCAGTTTTATTATGAATGATTTCATACAGGTTTCCACCGCTGCAATATTCTAATATCATATAGAACTGGCCAAATTCAACAAAATAATCATAAATTCGTATAATATTTGGATGATTAAGCTTTGATAGGATTTCTGCTTCACATGTAATCTTTTCCAGAAACTTAGGGTCCTGAAATTCACTGATAGAAACTTTGCATACAAAATCTTGGTTATAATTGATTGATCTGACTAAATAACAGAGTCCGAAGCTCCCGTTGTTGATGAACTTTACTATTTCATATCCCTTATCCAGCAATACTTTCTCCACGTGCTTCATTTTGACAAAATAAAAAAATTGAATGCCTAGCAAAATCTCATTGAATATATTCTTTCTGTCAACTTAAACCACATTATATCCAAATAAACGGTATATTCATGTATGTTGTCGTTAAAGTTTGAATAAATCCATTCGATTCAAGTGTTATTTATTATTTATTGAATTTTTTTGTGAATGATTCAAAAATTGTGAATTTTGGGCAATTCATTGTATGTTAATTAGATACATCTTTATAGTATTTTTGACAATAAATCTATATCCATTATATTTACATTTTTTTGTTAAATTATCATTGTATATCGTCAAATATAAGCAAATTTCATTCGAAAGAAAAAAAATATAAAAATTCAAAAAATAAAAATTCTTTTTTATATTCAAATATTATCAAATGGGAAAAATTGAAAAAAATTTAAAAAATCATTTATTTAAAAATGATTTAATATTAATAAACAAAGAGTAATACTAAAAATAAGACGTTTTAACCTATTATTTGAATATTTGAATGGTGTTTGATTTTTGAATTGTTATTCATAATTTGAGAACACTCTCAAAAATTAACTAAGTTTAAATAGCTTAAAATTATATGTTAAGTATACTTTTCTCAACTTGAAAAGTTGACTTTTCAGAGCATTTTTTCTAGAATAATTCAAACAATTAAATTAATATAGTCTACAATTCATCATCTAATGTCAAATATCAAATAAAAAATCAAAACGTCTTTGAACCGAAAACACATCTTTATATTATTGATTTATGTATTAATATTCAATAAAATTCGGTAATTGATTATAATCAATCTGCTTTTTTATCATTTATCGGTATTTTGTTTGAAATGGATACTCTTTTGAACCGTAATTCTTAGGGAAGTATTGCAATGAACATGACTGCTATTTTTATTTGAACTATTTTTAGTTAATTGGAAAAATGAAACAAATGTCGTTTTTCTTTATGCTATTAGAGTTGTGTTGTTTGATATATCATTATATTTACTGAACGTATCTCAATCTCATCGAAATTAAAAAGTAAAACTATGAATTATTTTTCAATCAACTTGAAATCTGAAACAATACTTATTTATTGCAGCTATTATTTCCAATTTCTAAGGATATAAAGTCCAAGTACCACATATAAACACAATTTAATGGTTTAATTGTATCTTTTTCATGTGATATAAATTTAAATAATGAAATTATGACTGATTTGCTATAGTGATAAATCAATATATGTGCTGTTATATGGATTTTAGATTAAAATGTTCAAGTATTTTTGATTTAATTTCATTTTTGGTAGAAATATTGATTGAATATATTTAATATGCGAAAAATGTAGCGGAATAAAGGTGAATGTATCCTTCAATGTGTAGAAGGTAGTATGAATGTGTTGTGAATTAGAACTCCATAGGTTAAAAAAGAGAAATCAATATCTCACTGTTAAATATCAGATTTTTCAACGTAAACCAGGCTCACAGGGTAGTTTTTGGTCTAAAAATGGGATGTATGGTCTAAAGAGTTTCAAATTTGTAAAAATGTCAATTTTGTAAGAAAATTGACAAAATTTATAATGGAAAGTTCGGACACCAAAGAATCAAGAACGTTCGGGTTCCATGTATATAGGTTTTTGTCGGTGTTTGCCTTGTTAGCGTGGCTTCTAGCTCAAGACTACTTTTTATTCGGATTACATAATCGAAGACAATCACTCGAAAAAAAGCTTAACTTAACAGATAAAGACTTTGGGAAGTTCTACTTACCATATCAAATCAGTGGCGTGATTGGAATTGTTATATTTCCGATTTTACTCGATGTTTTTAAGCCATCTATGGTTTTACTAGTATTTTCGATCATTCAAGCAAATGCTGCGATTCTATTTGGTGTTTCGGTTAAAGTAAAATACCTCGCTTTCAGTGCAACACTTTTTGGATTATTTTCGGGAATAGGATTTAGTTCGGTATTCAAAGTTATTTCTGTTTGGTTTACCAAGGAGCACTATTACCTTGCATTCGGTGGCCTATTCTTCTTCGAAAGATTAGTATTAGCTAATTTCTACGGAATACCGAAGTTAGATATTGTTACTCTTCTTGATAAGCATGAATGGAATCTTATATTCTTCGTTGCTGCAGGATTACTCATAATTGCGACAATTTCATTTTATTTATCAGATGTTCCTGAAGGACACGAATACATGACCGTCAATCCAGAAGAAGAAACTCCTTTCTCTATATTTGAAGAAAAGCCAGAGCATCCAACAGCGATGTGGCGCTTAAAACAATGCAATAAAAAAATCGCTGAAGCATTGAAGAGCAAAAATTTCTATTTGCCGATTGTTTATATTACGATTCTCTTGTGTTTATGCTTCGAGATGCAGTCAACAATATTCAACCAGGCTTCAAGTAGATTTTCATCCAAAGAATTCACAACAGTTAGATTATTATCATATGGTGGCACTATTTCGGGCGTTATTGTTTTCTCCCTTTTGTGCAACTCCATACGCATGAAGCACCTTATTCTCCTTGTTATCGATATATTGGATCTTATTGTGTTTGGCGCTTTTATTGGAATTGGAAGCAAAAATAGTGTAATCGTTTGGGAAGTTTTTGCATACTTCTTGAGCTTCTTCACTATTGCGCAGATATGCATCGTTATTCCACTCATCGCGAAGAACTTCGATCTTTCTGTTGTAAGCTTCGTCGTTGCAGCTCCTTTGCTTCTAACGAGCATCGTTCGCATGATTGTTCCATATTGTAGGACTGCCATTGCTCCTAAAATCAAGACAAACGACGAATGGAAGAAGCTCATAGCGCTCAATTTCGGACCTGAAATTGGTGGAATTTTCATTATGTGTGTGTTAGCATTCTTTGTTAGAGAAGAGAAGAAGATCAATGAGTACTCATCTGAATACTCAATGGCTTCTTCTATTATATAATATCACTATCTATTTTATTTTTTCATTATTCGGAAAATAAAGATTTTTTTATATCTGCTATTTAAATCGATAAATGTTTCACCAAATATCAAAATTATTCTTGGTATCATCCTGACAATTTGACATGTAAAATTTAAATTTTCTGATGATTTGTCATGTAAAATTCGGTCTCATGTTCTGGATATTGCAATCCCATAATATTTCAATTTATGTATGATATCTTAATGTGACATATACCCCACAAGTAACCCGGGTTTCGCGCTATGGTATCGCAAAACAGGTGGGTATGTTAAGTTGCGATTTCATTACTTCTGATGTTGAAATCGCTTGTGATTATACCACCTATATATAAAATATGTCATGTAAATTATTTACACGTCAAAAATTGATTCGTTTTTATTAAATGTTAGATGATGATGTTGTGACTCTGAACATAGATAAAACGCAGGAAATAGAAGTGTATATTGAGAAGAAGAACAGATTACAACAGAATTATAAAAAATTAAGAGCAAAACTTCTCGAATTAAGAAAAGTTCAAAATCAATATCTTCAATATTTCTCAAAAATCGTAAATGAGACTATTGGTGAGAAGATTGAGGCTCCAAAAGATGATCCAATGACTTTACCATCTCCATCGCGTAAATTACCTTTCGCCCAAGATGATTTTCTTCGAATTCTACGAATTGCAGGTGTTATAGACTTGGATCAGTTCCTAAATGAATCATCTGTCATTGAATCGCAAATTTTTTCTAAAAACACAATATTTGATGATGTAACTGAAAAAGCAATATCATTAACGCAACCAGCACTACGTGTTGAGCTTTTAGATGATATAATGCGTCATATTTCATACTGCAAAGAATATTTAGACAAGATGGTTCCAATTTTACACGAAATTGCATTAGATCCACTTCTAGAAGACAATTTAGTTAAATCTGGTACTAACACAACAAAATTTTACAATTTTTACTCATCAACACTTAGTGATTTTGCGAAATTACTCGAAATTGATGAATGCAAAATTTTATTCAAAATTCCAAACTCAGATGAGCTAATTTATCCGACAGAAAAGTTTACTTATGTTCTTCCTTTGTCAAAAACATTATCAGGTTACTTATTTACGCAAAATGAATTAACACAAATTTCAAATCCTCTTAATAACATAAATTTCGATAAATCACGCGAGAATTGCATATTCGACACAGATAAATCGATCATGTCAGCTCCATTTTCAACACATATTGGAGGCGTCGGCGGTATTTTAATTTTATTCAACAAATCTTTTACACCTTTAGACAAATCCCGTCTTTCTTTACTATCAGCATATATAGCGCCACTGCTGTTCATATTCAGGTCTATTTTCATCCAAGTCGCACCGCGACACTTCAAAATGATTGGAAACGTAATTTCTAATTTGCGCACAGAAAAGAACGCCATAGAATCATTCCAGCAGCAGTTCTGCTTCATAGCGAGTGCTGAGAGATGCAGAGTTTTGCTATCACAGCCAGATCCAAATGAAAAAGAAATCCCTGTTTTAGCTGAAGGTGATTCTTTAATCAGAAAATCAATTGATTTTCAGACAGTTTCAACATATATTTCGCCACGCAGCCACAAGGATTTCAACATGCAAGTTGACAATGACCCAACATTATCAAGAATCACATCAATGATGGTTCTTAAAGTCGAAAACACAAATTTTGTCATTGTTTTATATAATTCTTTAATTTCAACGAGTTTTTCACAAGTTCAATCAACTTTAGCGATGCTATTCTCTATGTCTCTTCCACCAATTTTGCACCAGCTTAGATTGGTAAAGCAAATAGAAAAGTTTAACGCGCAAAACAAAATCGAACAAGAAAAAACAGACAACGTAATTTCAGTTTTTGGGAAACTCGTTAATATGGTTAAAGATGGAACATTCCAGCAAGAAATACAGACAGTTCTGCCTGGAAGAGTGAATGTGAACATTGCGAGATTTAATGAATACAAAGAAGTAATTGACGTTTTTTCTGGCGAAAAATATGAAATAGAATTTGTCGATAACGCTAAATCATTTATCACAACAGATGGAACAAAATTTGTTGTCACTGATTCTAATTTCGTTAGCATTTTCACTAATTTCGAAAACGAAAAAGAGAACTTGAATTTTTTGACAAGAATTTCTCACATGATTTTCATAATTATCCCAACAGTTTTGATTAATAATGTTTTAGGACAAATTTCTGTAGCAAACAACGAGTTATGTGAATTAATATGCGGAAACTTCAGGATGCTGTCTAACATTGTTGGAGCTGACATAAAATTTGTGACATATGAGTACCCACCAGCGCAAGCACCAGAAGGTAGAAAATTTCAAAAAATTATCACAAGCAGCAGAGGAATTGAAGCAGAAATCTACTGCGATGACGACATCGATGACGACCAGAAGGATTTGATAAACGTTTTCGCTGACTGGCTTCAGGAGACACTTGTTATATCCAAAAAGCCTAATATATCGAAAATAGTTGAGTTTTTGATTGATTCCGGTTTCACTCACACTTTTGAAGTTTCCGTCGAAGAAGCTAACAAATGGGTAGCACAGATTTCATCTTTCTATCTTGCTTATGATATAAAGTTCGAAAGCAGAATAGATGCATTAAACACTGCACATGATATATTGACTAATCAAGCATGGATGACATGGTTTTCAACTGAGAATCGTTTGATAATTTATATCTTAATTTTACTTTCAGAAATCGATGATGTTTTCAGATTTGTCTGTGATGAAAAGACAAAGAAACTGTTCGAGAACACGAAACCGATCTGCCACCCAATAATAGCTGCATTATTTGGCACGAATTTCGGAGTTGGAGCGAATTTAGATGAAGAAAAGAAACATAGAATTTGTCAAAAAATTTCTGACTATGCTTTATCGAAGACAATTTCAGATCAGGCACAAATATATGGACACTTGAGGAGTTTTTCAGGTGCATCTTTCAAGACTCCAACGGAAGGAGATCAGTGGATTGCAAAAGGAATTCAGATGATTATTCGACTTTATCCGCTCAAATGTCCACCAGGCGAAGCATATGCAAAGGCAAAGGAGATTCTTGGGGAAGATAAAGTAAAGCAGCTCGTTTATTTAGCTGATAGATTATATATTCCAATATTAACGATGATGTGTCAGAAAAATGAAGTCGCATCTGAACTGTTGAACAGCGCAAGAGCTTCTATAAGAGAGCTCAAGAATCTCAAATAATAATTTTGTTTTATAAATGTTATTTATTGTAAGAAAACAAGAAGTTATGCATCATGTTTTACATAACGGATCGTTATATTTTCTAGAAATTTGTATGATTTACATGTCAGATCATTTTGGTTTTTGTCAAAATTTTACATAATTTAGTTATATAATGAAATTATATAGGTTTATATTACGCCATTTTAATAAATAACGAAAACGGAAATTCAATATTTAGCTATAACATTCGAAAAAAAATTTGATGAACGATTATTTGAAGCTGCTTGTAGGTGGTACATCAAAGTTGTTATGTTTATTTATCATGATTCATAATAGATAATATATCTTGAATATCTTAATCAAATCTGACATTGTAAAGTGTCAAAAACGTTTGAAATTAATTCGGCATGTAAACATTTAAAATGTGATGTATTTGTCGTGTAAATATTTTAATCAAATCTGACATGTAAATTATAAATGACAGAAAATAAAGAACATATTTATTTACTTTGTAAGGAAAAAAAAAAAATTTTGATGGACGATTATTTGAATCCTCTTGTCGGTGGACCTCTTGATAATGCGCCTATCATGAAGCCGGACGAGCCTAAAGCCGATAAAAGACGCACTGACGATTCTGATACGGACAACAACAAAAAATCGTTATTAGCAAATAATGATGGAGAGAAACACGTCGATTCCAAATTAAACGAAATGAGGCCGAAAGAATATAAGAATTCTGCTGTGCCAAGTCTCTTAGTTCAAGGAGAAGATTTTACCGATCCTGAACATTCGGATTCGAGCCACTCTTCTTGGGTAAGGGATTCAATGGTTCACAATCCTCAGCCTTCTCTACTCGCTGCAAACACAATCGATATCGATCACTTTAATTTAATGCCACCTCCAAACCAAGTTCAAAATAACAACCAAGGAGGCATCCAGGGCGGCTTACTCGCGCCTCCACCAAAGCGTGGTGGCATAGCTCCAAACAGAAGCCTTGATATTCTTCCAATTCCATCGTTGGCCAAACCTAAGCCTGAACCATTGGGTGGACGCAGTCACCACCACACAGAAGATAAAAGGCTTGAAGTATATAACGGTCTTGACAGTATAATTGAAAATCCGGATGAAACAGCTTGGGACGATCTACCAGCTGCCGAAGGCATCACTTTCGGCGATGAGGTGTTCGACAGTCAAACATTATCGAATCCAAGGTCACAGACAGGATTTGATTACATGGCATCAAATATTGATGATATGATGCAATCCAATCAAGTCGCCTTTTTGTCTGGATCTCAGATGCTCAACAAAGTTCCATCGTTAAGCAAAATGCCAAATTTACAATTCGATTTACATAGTTTAGACAAGCTTTCTATGCTCGGAGACATCGATATTTTCGTCTTGCCATCGAGGACATGCGAAATTTGCAAGCAAACAATCGAAGATAATTATACGTTTATTAACGGTGGATATTATCATCCTCAATGCGTTAAATGCTACGGCTGCCAATCATATATTGATGATAACAACGCTTATATTTACCAAGAACATCTAATGTGCAAAGATTGCATATTGAAAGACCATAATACTAAATGCAAAGCATGTGGACAGCAAATCCTTGGTGCACTTGAGCTTATTCGTACGAATGCTGGTGATAATTACCACGTTAACTGCTTAACATGTTTTTCATGTGCAGAACCGCTTGCTGGAAAGCAATATAAGGAAACTGAAGGAAAATTATTCTGCACAAAGTGCATTGAGAAGATTCGCAAGAGAAAATGTGCGGATTGTGGTAATTATATCTTAGATTCAAATTATGTTTTCCATAACAAGCAATTTTTCCATCGCGAACACTTCAAGTGTGCGATGTGCAACTGTGTGCTTAAAGGTGACATGTTTGTTACTCACCACAACAAGTTTTACTGCATCGATCACGGTTCTTGCTTCTTAGACAGCTGCTCTTTCTGCCACCAGCGCTTCAATGTCGTGTGCGACAAGATTAAGTGGAGAGGAAAGTACTACCACAAGGATTGCTTCGTTTGCAGAGTCTGTGGTGAAAAATTAGAAGTCGCAAATACTAAATCATATCATAACAGACCGCATTGCACAAAATGCTACGATATGAGGGTCAAGCTGCAGCCTGATTCAAACCGCGACCACCAACACACGCCAGCAAACTCAATTAAAATTCGCAATTCTGCTAAAAAGATGAAGAACGTAATAGAATACAAGAGAGCACCAAGAGGCGAAAATGCTCTTGAAGGGCCGCCGCAAATTGTTACTAATACCATTAGAACACCTCTCGTTGAGGATCTCACACTTTATCCTTAAGATTAATTGTTTAAATATTATGTTATGATATTTAATTACTATTTTATGGCATAGCAACACTTTTTATCAATAATTTGAAATCCAATTTTTTGGTTTTCAAAATTTTGTTTTGACAATTTCTATTTCAAACATTTTCGTTTCAGATATTCTAAATATTTGGTTGTTCTGTGAATTTAACGAAATTAAAATATCAAAACTGTGATTTGTATGTTTGTTTTTCACATATATTCATTCCATATATTCTAATTTTTGATTGCAATTGGAAATAAACAAATAATTTTGTTTTATTTTGAATTTTCAAAACCTCGATTTGTACTTTTGCCTTTCATATATACGTGTAAGTCACATTTGAATTATTCGATTACTATTGGAATACTAGCGAAATAAAAATTAGTTATTGATAAAAACAAACAAACTCATTTAAATTTTAATGAGATTCAATAATTCCGTCTTCCTGTTATTAGCAGTTATGATATCAGTTGCAGAAATGTTGCTGCATGATTTCAATTTAGGATCAGCTCCTAAATCCATCATTAATTTGATCAAATCATAAAGCTCCTTATTTCCATTTCTATACTGCATGCAAGCAAGCATGAATGGCGTTACACCTTTTGAATTTTTCGCGTTCACGTTAACGCCTGGCATATCTAAAAGAACTTTTGCAAGAGGATAATTTTTGGCAGCGTACAATCTATGGAGCGGAGTTTGTGATCTACGATTTCTTAAATTCATGTTCTTCAGATTATTGAATATGAGTCTGAAGGCCTCTTCGTCAACTCTATTAAATTTGCAATGATACAGTGGTAATTTGTCGTTGCTTCCATCATCTTCCAACGAATTAATAAAATTAATTTTTTCAACCAGTTGTTTTCCTGGGAATTTGAATGAGTTTTGAAGAAGATTGTATAATAAGTGGTTTTTGTTGACTAAAGGCCTAAATTCTTTGAATTTTTCGAATTTCATTGCATATTCGGCAGCATCGAATAATAGATTTCCACACATATTTGAAATCATTTCACTGTAATAATTTTGTGTCATTCCTTTGACATTATTGAAGCACTTTTCGAATATTTCACGATCTTCTTCTTTAAAAGAATGATATAAGATTTTATGTCGGATAATATCGAGATACAAGTTACCTCCTGGTTCTTTGGGCTTGTATTCAGCCTCTAAATCAATTCCGGTTTTCATTAGAAATCGAAATTTGCTACCATATTCGAATGCATAGTAGATAATATCTGATAAATACTTTTTTAATGCTGGATGAGTTAAAAGTTGCTTTCCTTGGCTATTGTAACTTTCTATTAAGTTCAATGTAACGTGGCATATTGTATCTGTACGAACATCTTCGGTAATCTCCAAGAAACTGGTCAAGAAATCTATATATCCTCCAATGGATATCCATGTTCTTGTAGTTCCGATATCGATATCGAAATCATACTTTCTTATTAGATAGATAGCAATCTCTTCATAGCCTGACTTCAAAGCATGGCCAACTGCAGATGATATCTGCTCAACATTTAAATATTGCGCTCGAGAAAGGATTGGAAAGAAGAAATTAGTTGTATTTCTAGCTAATGGTGCTGATAATGTTGGTAAAATGTTGTATTCGCTGATCATCCATTCAACAAGCTCTAAATTATTGCATTCGACAGCATTATCGATGGATTCCTGTGGATTTATGTTAGATCTCCAATATTGGATGCAGTAGCGAACGATAAAAAGGTTACCACCTTTTACTGCGCAAAGAAAGGTATCTTGTGTAATATCAAAATTCGCTGAATTCACAAGATATTTGAAAATATTGACAGAACCAAATTTTGCTGCAAGATCTAACAAATTAGATTCACCTTCTACATAATGGCGCTCCTCTGAAATATCACTACTACATTCTAAATTTTGGAAACCTTCTAAATCATCCCAAACAGTGAAATACTCGAATGTGCCCTCAGGATAAAGAAACACTATATTTTCTTCATCTATTTCTTCTTTGTTTGAATTCCGATTTCGATAAAATCGTTTGTGCTTATTAAGCTTTAATTGATCAAAGTATACGTTTATGTATCTTGATTCCCAAAACAATTCTGAATCAACCGGGAGATAAGGGAGAAGTATTTTGAAAACAACTGCAAGTAGTTTGATCAATTTTGGCTTTGCAATGGCAACACTATCTACAAGCTGTACGACTAAAAGCTGATTAGATTCTTTTTTCTTTACGAAATCGAGTAGTTTATCGATTAATTCTTGAACGTTATCCTCACTAATTTTCCAGAACATTTGCTCAAGCTCGTATTTTTCTTTAATTGTCTGTGGCATATCTTCCGGAATTACAATTTCATTGAAATTAACTTCATAAGCATCCTGATTGTATAAAGCCATGTCATCTGATGATCCACTCTCATCATCATCTGACGCGTATTCTTCTTCATGATCCAACAAATCATCACTCATTGTATGAAAATGAAATAAAAAAAATTGACAAATTTTTTACTTTATGATACATACTATCTAATAATAATATTATAAATCATTTTTTCATATTTTTAGTTTTACGGGCGTGACAGTGAACTTTAAAATTTAATAAAATTATTATCAATATAGTATAACAATCATTTTCTAATTTTAATAACGATTATTTTTGAATGGAAATTAATCACTTTGTAAACAATTCTGCCATTGTCAAAATTTTTTGATCAAGAAAAAAAACTCCAACAAAGTTGTTAAATTTGGCATTTATGCTATTATATTTGTCATCAAATGGATATATTCCAATAGATATTCAACAAAAACTCAATATTTTAAAATTTTTTTTTATTCATATAAAATTATCGCACGATAAAGATGGATTTAATAGCATGTTAAGAGAGCTTATAGTTGTGATATTCATTTAAATAGCATTCGAAAATTATAATATAACATTCTATCACTTTACAAATAAAAAAAAAATAACTAATACAATGGCTTAACAGGGGGCCGAGATTTAGGTCGTATGACACTCAATGCTTTCCTAATTGTCCTGAACGTCTGTGAATTAGAACTAGAAAATTCAACTGCTCCAGATTGATCTTCATCCGGCACGGAATCATCAAACGGTATTTCTTTTTCGAAGAATAAATCGAGTTTACGTAAACTTGGCGGGACTGGAAGTAAATCGGCTTGTAAAGGTTTGTACATTTCGACATTTGGAGGAGGGCAATCTGACAGCCATGGATGACGTAATGCTTGATCTATTGTTAATCTATATTCTGTGTTGACTGTCATTAATCCTTGAATAAAATTCCTACAGCTAGGACTTAAATAAGTAGGAATTGTATATTCTCCCTTTTTTATCTGTTCAAATAGCTGCTGTTGATTTCTTTTTGTCCAAGGAAGCTGTCCAGTCAAGATTGCATATGCAATAACGCCGCAGCTCCAGATATCACTCTTTCTGCCGTCGTAAGGATGCCCAGATACGCATTCTGGCGATGCATAACAGGGTGAACCACATGGAGTATTAACGAGTCCATTTACACCAACGAAACGTGATAACCCAAAATCCGAGATTTTTACCATACCAACATGATCTAATAATAAGTTTTCCGGTTTGAGATCTCTATGGCAAATATTTAAAGAATGCACGTATTGAAGTGCAAATAGAATCTGTGATATGAATATTTTGGCTTCGCTTTCGTCTAATCTACCTTTATCGACAACGTGACTAAATAATTCACCGTTCGGACAAAACTCCATAATAATATAATAATTCGTTTCATCCTTAAGCAAGTCATATAGGCACACAATTCCCGGGTGATGTAGTTGCTGATTGATTCTAATTTCATTTTCGAAGCGAACATCTAGGTTATGCATTAATAACCTAGAACGTTGAATTATTTTGCAGGCATAATATATATTTGTATGTGCATCTTGGCATAAGCGTACCGTCGAGAATGCACCATGCCCGACTTCGCCTCTTAGGATATATGGACCGATTTGTGTCGGTCCAAGATCCATCAATTGCCGAAAAAGACGATATGTAAAGTTAAAATCCAAAATATATCTCCTTGGTATTAGTATATGCATTATTGTTTGAATTAATTTGAATTATTTGAATTACAGAATTAAAGAAATATATGTGTACTACTGCTGCAAGATTTTGGTAAAAGTTCAAAAATATTTTTGAATATTGTTATGAAAAGTCAGTCAGAATTTTGATAATTTCAAAAATCCGTGCATTCAAATTATTAAATGATTTTTAAATGGAATATTAACTTGACATCATTATATTTCCACTTCTCAAAAAATATTTGAATTTTTTGCTAGAAATCGACAAATGCCATTTTTAGTACAATTGCAAACTATATCATTGTCTGGATCGTTTTTACAGCATTTTGATTAATTTTGGTAAATTTTCAATAATTTTTTTGCTTAAATTTACTTTTTCATACCTAGTAGTATAATTATTGAAATTTATTTTTGGATTCAAAATTCTCTACTTCCCAAAAAAATGATCCTCTTTTCATCGAAAATCAACTCTACAATGCCTGGTACTTAAAAATTAAAAGTAAAAATGGTTTGTTATGCAGCAGACTAAATCACGCAATTGCAATAGTTCTATGTATTGGGGAGACGTAGTGATGAATGAAAAATATGTGAACTTTACAATAGTAATCATAAAGATAGATATATACTTTTGCAAACAATATTTGTAAATTGTAATCAAATATAAAATCCATTTGTAGATAAGATTATAACTGGAAATTGTATGAAATATTCTTTGGAAAACTGATTTTGTTCTTCTTGAGTTGCTCTAGGCAGTGGATGACTCCAAAAAAGATGGGATGAAAATCAATATGAATGAATGTATATTTTCAGTAATAACAGATTATAATAAGACTAAAAGAAACGGATTTATTATGAAAATTAGATGTTGCCCTTCATCATTTTATTGAGGCCTGATAGATTGAAGGAAAGTAGAAAATCTTTGTCCATCATCGACAACATTGAATCCGATATCAGAAAGTATGGCCATAAGTGTATCATTACACTGATAAAGGCCATTTTCGAATGTTGTTTCAATATTCTCGAGTGTTCCGTATTGTGTTCCTGGATCAGCAGTAGCAATATAATCACAGTATTCTTCGTATTCGTTGAATTCATCGGCTGATAAAACTTCTTGGGCAGTATTATTAAGAAATTCAATTATCTCGTAATGTGAAATGCGTGTTTCATAATTGAATTCCCAGCATCGGCCAATCAAGTAAGAAAGTCTGGCATTGAATTTATCTCTCAAGAAAACATCATCGTGAATAAATCTTTGGTCTGTTATGCCTCTTTGAATGGCTCCCTGGATTATTGGCTCAACATATTTACCTATTTTCTCAGAAGCTTCGGCTCTTTCTTCGTTGCTCAGAGATTCGTCGTTTAAGATCTCATAATAATCATCCATATCAAAAGGTAATCTATCATCATCAGTGATATACTTGTCAAGACCTTCTTTTGTTTCATATGCATCATCATATGGGAAATGTTCAGTGATCATATTGAACATAACACAACCGAAAGAATAGATGTCTGATTTAGTAGATCTGATGTTATCGAAGACTTCTGGAGCTGCAAACGGAATTGTGCCATGCGCACTTCGCGACGATAAAGAATTTCTGGATGAAGCATCTCCCCAATCGATAATGTGAGGAGCTAAATTGGCATCAATGATGATATTATCCGATTTGATATCTCGGTGCTTCAGATTTTTTTCGTTCATATTACTTAATTGATATATGATGGAGATTAGGATTTTAAGCATGATTACTTTCTTGACTCTGTACCCAACAAAACCACCAGATATTAATTCACGCAATGTTGGACCTGGAATGTAATCAATTAAAATCCAATAATTGTTCTCTCCTGGATGGTTCCTTGATTTATCATATATTGACGGCATGAATGGAATCTGGTAATTTTCTAACGCAGTTGATTCAATATCCAAGCCTTGTCCGGAAGTGTCGACTAAGATTTTCAAAACTCTGTATTGGTCTCCCATCCTAAGTACATAACATGTACCATTTCCTCCTTTGCCGACAGGCCATATCATGTCGACATTTGGATCATTATCGAAACAAGTGCCTGTTACTGCTCTCATTAAAAATGAAGTCAGAAAAAATAAAAAAATTGGATATGGGAAAATTTTTTGACTTCGTAAATATTTCTAAAGGTATTCCGGCAGATTTTTTAAAATTGTCAAAAAAGGCCCCTGCTTATAAAACGTGTCAGGTTCGATGCTACAGTAGAGCCCAAGAAAACTCCACCGGGTTTTTTTGATGGGAATCTAGCATTTTAATGGTCACTATGTGCTCATTCTATATTATTAA
>MRSU01003396.1:0-15959 GCA_008369845.1 Trichomonas gallinae | reverse complement strand
GTCGCCCCAGAAGAGCGTAAGTACGCCGTTTGGGTCGGTGGTTCCATCCTTGCTTCCCTCGCCACATTCCCACAGATGGTTATCACAAAGGAGGAATACGACGAGGCTGGCCCATCCATCGTCCACCGCAAGTGCTTCTAAAATATCGGTCTTATTTGCTAATTTTAAGTTTTTTTTCAAATCATCCAAAATGCATAAATTGTCTTTACCTATAAACTTATATAAAAATACAATCTAATCAATCAATATAATTTGAATTGAGGTGTGTTATTATCAAAAAGGCAGTTTTTGCCAGATCACAAATTATTTTGAAACCGAATTGGCGAACTGATGACAATACAAACTATATGTAGGCATCCGAAGTGAACGGGCAGGGAATGAGTCCACAAAAGCTAATTTCTCCAATTAAACAATTTATCACAAAAATAGAGAGGACGATAACGATTATTCTGAATAACGAGTCTGAGCTTTTTTGGTTTTTTGAGAGATTTTGGGTTCACCAAAAGATCAAAGGCCAAAAACGCGAAAATGAAGGAAAAAATCGAGCACTTTTTCATTTCACATGAGCCGCCTTCCTCCGCACAATACCCAGGGAGGTGGTAAAGGAATGAAATCCTCGACCAGCATAAGCGTAGAAAGCGCCAGCAACGAGCCGTCGACAGCATTTAAAGGCCCAAACGCAAAAAATATTAAAAAATGTTCAACAATGTACGAAATTTCATGGGATAGCGATATAAATGCAGATACTTTCCCGGAATTCAGTGATGGGTACCGAGAGGATCTGTTTTTCGACGACTTTGACCAATCCGCTTTGATGGAGGAGTCAGAATTAGCGCGACAATCAGAGATGTTCGAGCGCCACGAGAGGCGCAGAAGGCTGCAGGCCAAATACAGAGAAGCAAAAGCTAGGAGATCGGCGATGAATCCAAATCAGCAACCTCCGGCTAACGACGTAATTGTAGGAAACAACGGAGCGAAATACCAGATCATCAAGTTGCTCGGACAAGGCCAGTTCGGTGTGGTTTACGCTGCGACAGAGTTTACGTCTCCAAATGAAGAAAAGCCGAAATACGCGATTAAGGTCGCAAAACCCGGTGAAATGTACAGGCAGCAGGCTCAAAGGGAGGTACAGATACTCAAACATCTACAAAAAACAGCCACTCAGGCTGAATTAGCTTATTGCCTCCGTTTAGTCGATTGGTTCATTTTCATGAACAGGCTCTGCATAGTCAATGAAATGTTGTCGATGAACCTATACGAAATTATCAAGGCGAGATCATTCAAAGGCCTTCCGTTAGGATTAATCCAATCTGTTATGCGCCAACTGCTTTTCACGCTTAAGACGCTGGAAAAGTGCAAAATAGTCCACTCAGATATCAAGCCAGAGAACATTCTCCTCATAGATATGAAGGCAACTGATATTAAATTAGTTGATTTCGGATCCGCCCGCTTTATTCAGCAACCGGCGTCGAATTACATACAGTCTCGTTATTATCGTGCTCCAGAAGTCGTCCTGAACCTAGATCATGATTATAAAATCGATATTTGGAGCGCCGCGTGCGTTGCCTTTGAGCTGTTCATAGCACTCCCACTTTTCCCAGGACAGAACGAAATTCACCTCCTGGAACTCATTGTCGGTTTATTGGGAGATTTCCCGCCAGAAGTCGTTAGAAAGTCTCCGCGCCAGAATTTCTTCCAGAACGGAAAGCTGAAGAGTGAGGAGCAGATTTGCAGAGAAAATAACATGCAACCAGTTAATTTCCAGAATTATTTCAACAATGATCAATTAGATGATATAATTCTCAAGTACGAGCTGCTGCTTGGCAATACACCACAAGCACGTGAAAAGGAAAGAAAGAGACGCCTTTTATTCATTGATTTCTTAAGAAAGACATTGAATTTGAATCCAGAGAAGAGACTTTCAGCTACAGAGGCCTTGCAACATCCTTTCATCACTATAGATCTCACGAAAATCTGAAGAAATTGTTGTTTTTTTTTTGTTGTTTATTATTTTTTTATTTGTTAGAGTGTTATATGAAACGTTTACTATTCTTTTATAATTTCATGTTATTCTTTATATTAGATTAAAATTTTATATTATCAAAATCAAAAATCATTTTTCATTTCATAAACAACCAAAACCACTTAACTAAGCTCATCCCAATCTATAACCCAAGCAAGTTAAAAATAAAATTCAAAATTATTTTTCATTTCATTAACAAACAAAACCAGTAAACATAGCTTATCACAATATTTAACTCAAGCAAGTTAAAATCAAAAATAATTTTAATATCAAAATAATTATTTCGGTAAAATGACTTAATTTTTGAAAAATTCGAAAGAACTACTGATATTTGTTCTATATTTATACTATTTTTGCTTCAAAAAAATATTTATTGGTAAATATAACATTCAAAAAATTTATTTTTATTTATAAAAATTAATCAAAATGGATTAAAAATAAGAATTTGAGGAAAAATTTATAATAAAAATTGAGCTATTTTAGATGTTGTTTATTATTATATTATCAAATTAGAAAATTTAAAAAATCATCGAAACAAAACTTTTTTGATGTCATATGGTTATACTTTAAATTCGATTACGAAAATGACCATTATGACGCCGTACGCGTGCCCACGTGTATCATCAACCCAAAACACTGCAGAATGCGCGGATATTAGAACATCTACAACAGAATCTCTCAGAGAAGAACCAAATTTCCTTGATTCTTTAAACAGAATGAACATAACTCTGCAAAGGGTCATTACTCTTCAAGATAATGCGGGAATTCCGCCTGTTCAAGATTCCAATTTTAATAATATTGCGTTATTTAAGGACGTTTTAATGCAACCAAGCATAAATATACATCAAGCATTACCAATACCAAATCTAGAATCGATGGAATTAAGAGAATTGCTGATTTTTATTTTAGAACAAAAAATTCCAGGCGCAAGGGGTGCTTTTGCGATTCATTTCCTTGTTGAAATGAAGAAAATAGACGAAAACGAAGTTTTAAGAACGCTTTTCGATGATCCTGGAATTAGAGATAAAATATTATTAGATAGATACAGATTTTTATTTATCCAATTATGCTATGGATTATACAGACACAAAATTGTCCCACAGAAAGAACTTCTCAAGCGAATTATTGATACATTTCATCCAAAATGTTACGAAATATTTTTCAAGGAGATTATGTCTTCATTTCCTGTTTTTAACTATGCTATGACAATATCGAAGAACAAACAAGCTTTTCTCATGCATTACAACATCAAGATTTTCTCATGCAAAACGCAAATGGTCCAAATCGCGACTTATCACTATTTAAAGGACCGCAACACATTCACTTGCCTCATGAGCAACTTCTCACCCGATATAATCGAGAGAATTTCTAATGTAATTACAACACTAGAAATACAACATCCTATTCAGAACTTTATTATGAAAAAATATCCATACGAAAATATTTACAATCTCACAATGGTTATGATTTCGGTCATACAAATGAATTCAACAAAAGATCTGCGAAAAATTATTATCGATATTTGCGAAACCATTTTTATCTTCAATTCTTCCAACCAGAACCAAGCTGTTCTGCTCGCAGAATCCATTGCAAGGACAAAAGAGCAGTTTCCAATACCAGAATATATTAATCTTCTTAAGAAGTATATCAACAAAATTAAATATGCAGAGCATCTTTCTATAGAACTACAGGAGCGGAATTTGTTCACATTTGAGAAATTCGTTTCATTTTTAAATTTCGATGATGAAATTGATGTCAAAATCTTCTTAAACACGCCATGCACGAATACAAACACGAATACTCTTACAAATGTATTTGAAAAACTTAATCAATTTGTTCCTGAAAATAATTATGGACAAATTTATCAAGAATACAAAAACGACAAGTTTACACATAATCTTAATATCGATGATCCACTCAGCTTACCATTGGTGCTCAGATACAGCTTATTCAAAGATATTTCATTAAAATCTAAAAATCTACAAATTCTCGAGATTCTTATTGCATCAAATTACTATAGCTTAGCAACAGATTTATTAATAAGACTAAATCCAACAGAAATAACAACAAATATCAATCCACTACAAGAAATATTGAAATTTAAACTTTTAGAGTCAAATTCCCAATTAAATATCTCAGATTTCATGAACAGAAGAAAAATTAAAGACAATGCATTCGTTGATTTCATGAAAAAACATTCTTCTTATGTATCATTATTTTCATACGACGCATTATTGCACGAAAACAGCAATTCATACTACAAAGAGATAATTGTTCACGTACTCATTGATTTAGTCAAATTCGCATCAAACGACATCAATGATATCTGCGCGTTTATCTGGGATTTCGCATTTTCTAACTGTGTTGAGAATTCCAAAGAATTCATCATCAAGACATTCATAGAAGTTCTTATAGAGAACAAAGACCTAACACTTAGCCCCAGATTCATGAGAAAACTTTATCCAATATTAGAATTATTATTCGAGTGGAGATTATTGACCCCTTACATCCTAATCAACCGCATAGTCATGATCCCGTGCCCAGAAGTCGAAAGTGTGTTAATGAAAGCACTTTTCAAACTCATCGAGCAAAGAAGCGAAATTTTCTCGCTGACTGATTTCATCGACAACAACCTGATTAACGACGTTTTACAGCTTGAAGCACAAGAGTTATCAACACTGATAGACACAGTTTCCAAGCACCTCGACCAATCTATAATCGCCGCAGATTTTCCGGACAAAAATCTGCAAAACACAGACATTACAGTAAATTCAGCGACATTCGCATCATTAGTTTTCTCTCTTCTTCCTGATGATATCCGCTGCTCGTCTTTCCAGAGCATATTCGAGAAGTTCAAGACCAATGTAACGTGGGGCAACGTCGAAGTCTGGTCGCTGTGGATCAGCAGAATTCCTCTCTACAGAAGTGAAGGGCGAATTTTGGTACCTACCCAGCCAGCCAACAATAATTATTACAGCGACGTCGTCGACAGTTTCATGAAATTATTCTTCTCACCGCTGTTCAAGGAGAACCGCGAGATATACAAATACGCGTGGTCCCTCGTCTGCGAAGAACAAAGGATCGCTTCCCAGGCAATAGACGTCGTCAAGTCGATCATCACAGCAGAATTCTTCGAGTCAGAGTTCTCAGAGTATTTCACGGACTTCATTATCCCACCATTACGCGGAAACTCGTCTGTTTCATGCGAAAGACTACTAACGAAATTGAAAGACATAGATGTACACAAGCTCGACAAGAAGACGCAGACGATCTACATCAAAACGTTCGTGTTCACTTTGCTTATATACGTGAAGAGCGACAAAGAACTGCAAACAACTGACGCCCCGATTTGCAGCTATTTCGATGACCTGCTTCCGCTCATAAACAGCTCTGGCGACTGCATGATTATTGACGCGATAAACAGGATCACATCACTGCAGGAAAATCTTTCGCCGGAGATCTTCAATTCTATATACAACAATAAACGCGATTCATACCACTCCCAGTTTACCAGCAAACAAGATTCGTTCAGCTCGATAACGAAAATCATCCCGAACCAGCCGATTGGATACTACAAAGATGCTACAGCTCTGCCTGTTTATATTCATGAGCAAGAAATCCTTCAAGATTCATCACAGACGATTCAGTATAATGCTACAAACGTTAACACAAACAACATTCCTAGTTATGAATTTTATAATGATGATGATGATGAAATCTTCTAAAAATGTTTTATTTTCATTAATTTTATAGATTAGAAAATGGATCCTGATTCGATTTATTATACTTTATTCTGCAGACCTTTCTAATATTTCTTATATAATTATATTTTTTTTTTCATATATCAATGGTAATGAAAATCAGAAGCTGTTGAGAAATTAATTTACATTAGAGAGTCTAATACAGAGAAAGTAGTTTGTTATCATGATAAATTTTGATTTTTCAAAAAATAATTTGATTCAATTTCCATGGAGACAAATTGATTCACTCTTTATATATAGTATGTTTATATAACTATAATTGTATTTTAACAAAATAATTATATCAATACAATATAATATGATTTGGTTAGGTAGAGATTATAAAAAACGTTGTCTAAGGCACCAAAAAATAGTTTGCAAATACTAAATAAAATAAGTCATATTTTTATTTTGAACAGATTATATTAATACTTGTTGATCATGACCAAGCTCGAATTTAGTATCACCTTTATGATCATCGTCATTATTTATATCATCATCGTCCATAAAAACGAATTTATCTGAAGAATTATCTTTCACAACAGGAATTGGCTCATTCACATCTTCTTCGACATGAGGTAAGCCCTCATCATCATCTAAATCACTATCTCCTATTGTATCAAGAATATTTTGCAAAAATCGTTTTGTTTCTTCGCTATTGATATCAATTTCATCATCTTCTTCCTCTTCTTCATGCTTTTCATCAATCACTGGCTGCTTTTCTTCTGTTTTAGTTTCTTGATCTAATTTTTCGGAGTTTTCAGGTTGTTTTTCGGTAGTTTCTGGCTCTTTTGGAGCTTCAATTTCTGCTACTGATTGTTTTTCCTCAGTATCTGTTGATTTTGCAATTTCTTCGTTTTCTGTTTTTTCTTCTGTTTCTGTATGTTCAGGGCTTAGTTTTGGCTCTGTTTCTTCTTCCTCTTGATTTTCTTGGTTATTTTGTTGATCGTTATCAATTTTTTCTTGTTTTTCTACTTTTTCTTCTTCTTCTGTGTTAATTTCATCCTTCTGATCTGTTTTATTCGTATCTTCTTCTTCAACTAAGACTTCTTCCTCTTGATATTCTTCTTCCTCTTCAACTTTTAAGTCTTTCATGTATTTTTCGTAGTAGTCAAACTCAGTACCTAAAATGGAGAATGACTCTGTATATATTTCGAACTTTGGAGAAGGATTCTTTCGAGGAGATTTTTGTAGGCTGATAGAATGATCAGTTCGCGACGGACTCATTCTACTGTTCATAGATTGTATTTGTGATTTCCTAATTGGTGATTTCGCTGGTGATTTTGGAATTTGAGTATCAGGTTCTGAAATACTTGTTGTCTTCGACTGAATTTTGGTGCCCGAGATGGAGCTCACCGATGTGCTCTTTCCAGGACAAATAATTTGATATGAAGAGGCAGGAATTAAATATTTTTGAGGAATACTCATTTTTGAAAACTGACGTTAATTTTTTACATGTCAAAAATCAGACTTACAATAGTTTACATGTCATAAATTTTAATTATTGACATTTTTCAGATTTTGTTTGAGTATTTATGTTTATCATCTTTTATCTCAACGATTTATCAAATTTTTATTAATTTTTATTTATATTAATCGATAGATCGTATTGAAAATTGGTTATTTTGACAAAAAATCATTGCAGTTATAATCAGATGTGGGAGATTTAACTCTCTTTTAAGAGGATAATGACGGTAAAAAAAATTAATAATTTTTTTTCTAAAACTTTAAAATAGTAAAACCGTTTTAGATGCCGAAGGCTCTGCAAAGTTCGTTGAAGTCAACTCTGCCGTTTGAATCGATATCAATCTTCTTCAATTCTTCGTTAACCTGAGCACGGGACAATGGCATGCCGCAAAGATCTGTAAACTCAACGAGCTCATCAGCGGAGAGGTACTTATCGTGATCAGTATCGACTGCATCGAAAATGAGGCGGAAGAGATATCTTGGATCCTTCTCTGACTTGTTGCAGGCATCAAGGTACTGAAGGAATTCCTCGAAGGCGAGCTTCTGGTCAGCATTGCCATCGAAAACCTTGAATGTAGCCTTGATGAAGCGTGTATCCATCTTAGCCTGGATCAAGAAGTTCAAGAATTCTGGCTGATCAACGAGGCCATTGTGGTCTGTATCGATCTGGTTGAAGATGGCGCGAAGACCGTTGATTTCTTCCTCTGTGTAGTTGTATGCCTGAGGACCCTTCATTGCAAATGTGAAGTGACTTTTTTTATCTTTTGATGATAGTTCAAACGACAAGTCAAATTTCTCTTTTATCAGAAGCTTTATCGGAATATAACAAAATTTGGAATAAACAATAGAAAAGTGCTGATTTGAAAAGTTTTATTTTCACAAGATAGTCACTTTTCGAAAATTTTGACATTGTAAAGTGTCAAAAGATCTCATGATAATATGAAACTAATTAGTATATAAGCAAATCAGTTTCAGAGTTCGTTAAGAATTTGTGGATGAGGTCCTTAAAATACGTTTTAGACGACAATCTTTTGCATATAGTGATTATTAACACAAAAGAATTTAACAAAATTAATTGATTTTGCCATGTAAAATGTATTTTTGATAAGTCAGATTTCCCTAAAAATCCACCCATTCATTTTCATATCGACAATTGATTTGAAATGTATACAATCCAATGATCATATTTTTAAAGTTAGAATAAAATATATGAATAAGGTGAATTAACCTTAATCCAATATTTTCAAAGGAAAATCGAGTTCATTGAAAATATAGTATATTCAAATAACAAAAAAGATATATTTTCAATCAGATGGATTTATATTGGCAATACAATTTTAATATAAAACTAGACTCCTTTCTCTGTACATTTTTATATTTACATCCGAAAACTGTAAATTTTTTGGTTTTTGGATCGATTTTAAAATTATGAAAGTTTCTATTCGGTTTAATCGCAAAACACACAAAATCCAACTACCTGCTGATGCAACACTGTAAATACTAATGCAACACATTTCGGAGTTACTTAATATTCCACCAGAAAATCAATAGCTTGTTTGCACAATGGTATTACTTTTTTCCATCGCAATTTAATAATTTTATACGTGGCATTATTCAAAAATGATAATAAATTGTGTTTAGTAAGAAATTTGTATAAAATAAGTCTCGAAAAAAAATTTGAATCATTTTGTTTGGAGATAATACGGTCAAACGACCATGACCACTAGGAGTTTAAGTAGGTTAATATAAATTTAGTTTTTGAGTTTTATATTTTCGATTTCAGATAAAAATGTTTTCTATACACCGGCTGTAATCATGTAGCATATAATCTGGCACAGTAAACAATTTCTTTTAATGAAAACATCCTTTTTCGGGCAAATAATTTCATGAAAATAATTTAGTATAATATTGTTTGTTGAAAATCAAATAAATGGATATACATTGCATAATTAACTGACAAGGGAAATTTATGGGTGAATTCGAAATGATATTATTTTAGTATGATTCGAAACCAATGCTGTAATCAATTTAGCGTTGATTATTGATAATACATAGGGATGTAGTTTAATATTCCAATTTGTTGAGGCTTGAACTGCATAGTAACAGATCAATGCCAATCAGAATCCAACAAATATGAAGTTAGATTCAGTTTGCTGTTATGTTAAAGGATTAAGCATGCGTAAAAATGCAATTTTACATGTGAATATGTTCAGATGTCACCAATCAAATTTGAAATAAAAATTGGTGTTCAAGCGATCGCTTTAATGTTTTGTAATATCATTAAAAACAGCCAAAGAAACGAATACAAATGCAGAATATGGCTTATTCGTCTTTTGTTTCAATTCCGATTTCAGAATCAAATTCGAATATGCGGCTCATATTTTGCTAAAGTCAGGTGCCATCATTGAAGTTAACTTTAGCAGAATTGCAGCCAAATCTATTATAGTTGGTCATCTGAATTTCCAAACGAAATCAAACTTTTTATTTTATTAATTTATCCAACATGATACATGCTTATTTTTAACTGAATACAGCATATATTTAAAGATTTTAAGCATCAAAAAGTTCGATGAATAATTTTTGAAATTTCCCAAATATTTAAACATTAAAAAAGCAAAAAATCAAAAAATTAATGTATTTTTTGAGAGAGAAATATTTATGAGTCATCTCAAAATTGAATTAATCAAATAAAATTTTTAATTCAAATTTTGAATGAATCTGTTATTATGGGCGCGCCAGTTAATCGAATATCCATAATTATTCCATGATGGACTTAATATAAATAAATTTGAATCAAAAATAATCGTCATACGATGAAATCAAAATATGCATCACTAAACATAATTAAGCAATAATATCAATAAAGTGAGGTGAGAACGATTATTCATTTTTATTTGATGACTCGCATCCTTAATCAGAAGCTTGTCGAAGAGATCTACACACCAGACATTGCCATTAAGGGGTGCTTGAAGGCATTCTCAGTTATATCGCATAAAAAGTTCACAGCACCAGTCCGTACAAATTTGCCCACTGGCGCACAAGAACTTCTCTTAATGCCATGCGCTGTTCATGAAGAGGGACAGACAGATCTTGGAATTAAGATCCTTTCAGTCTGCCCAGGCAACAGAGCGAAGGGACTTCCGACAATTCCAGGCAAGTGCTTGGTTTATGACAATGACACAGGCGCATTAAATGCTATCATGGATGGATTTATGGTAACATTCAAGAGAACTGGTGCTACAGCTGGTGCAACATCTCAATTGCTCCATCCAGCACCAGCAACTAATGCTGTGATCTTTGGATGCGGTGCACAAGGACATGCTGGCCTTGAGTCTATCCTTCAGGCTCACCCAGAGGTCAAGAACATCACAGCCTTCGATTATAATAATCAGTCTGCTCAAAGATACTGCGAACGCCACGCAGAAAATGACAAAACACGCAATTATATCGTTGGAACTGACGTTGAGAAGGCAGTTCGTGAAGCAGACATCATCCACTGCGCCACAACGTCTCAAGTCCCACTTTTCAAGGGCGAATGGGTAAAGGAAGGAGCTCACATTTCCGCTATTGGTGCATATAAGCTCGATATGCGTGAATTGCCAAACGATCTCCTTGCCCGCGACAATATCAGATTATTCATCGACGAATTCGAAGCAATGCACGAGGAAGCTGGCGATGTTATGGATGCAATCAACAGCGGATGCATCAAAGAGGAGAATATCATGGAGTTTGGCGCTGTTGTCAATGGCGATGTTGAAGGTCGTCAAAATGAGAAGCAAATTACAATCGCTAAGTTCGTCGGCCACGCTGCACAGGATACTATTGCTGCGCAGATGATCTACGAAATTGCCAAGGAGAAGAATCTTGGTATTGTCGTTGATATTTAAACATAGTTATATATTACTCATTGAGAACTATTTATATGTGGTATCAAAAGATTTATTGGCTTTGATTTGAGCAAAATATATCTTGAAATTTAATACAAAATAGATCAATTCTTACATACAAATTATAACTTGTGTTTAGTGCTTTCTTTTAATAAGATAATAGTTGGTGAAATTTCTTTTTGCCATGTAAATATTTTACATAACAAATTTTAATTTACAAGGCAAAAATCATATTATATGAATGAAGTGAGAAAAAGCCAAACAAAAAATAGCTTTACTATCCTTGAGTTTGTCGACACACCAATAATATACCATTTCTTTGATAATGGCGAGATATATTACGTAATAAATCAAGATGGAAATGAACAAGTTTTTCGAGAAAATGATTTAGATGCATCTATTATAGATAATTACTGGCATAATACTGATGTCGTTGAATCATCTGATGATCTTCCATTTAGAGGAGGAAAAATTATTGATCATATAAAAGATCCAGAAAAGGCAAATATAAATAATGAAATTAAATATATAATGAAAAATGATGATAACAGCTTTAAATATAGCATCATTTCCAGCTCCGTTGCAAATTCTCAAATTTACTCCGACGTAATTGACTGGTTTCTGTATGTATATAACATTGATAAGACCAAATAATACTATTGGGCACTTAAAACAATGCGCTGCTATTGCTTATCAATATTCACTTACTTTTGAGCAGATATTTGTCAATATTCTACATTATTAATGTACTTTCCTGTAGATATTATGTGGAATAATCGAATATATAATTTTCATTTCACTTTTCCAAAATTATCTTGATAAAATCGAAAGTTTTTATCGCATTAATGGTCAACTCTTAAATATCAAGTTAGCCAAGGCATTAAAGACACATCCGAAGACTATGCCTAAATGATCTTATGCTGGATCATCTCTATACAACATAAGTACTAAAAATTCATCGAATCTTTCAGTTAAATTTTGCAAAGCAGCAAGTGAAACATTTGTTGTATTTATTGCTGCCAATCGCTTGAATTTAATAAAGCAGATCTCTATATATTATATTTTTTGCAGTATTGTCATGCATTTAATGAATGTAGATCATTCATATATTCTCAAGCTGGCAATGCTGCAGAAAATTGCGATATTTTATGATAAAACTTTCATATTTCATCAATATTATATGTGAACAAGTTTATCTATAGATTAATAAGTTCAAATAGTAGTAACAATTTAATGGTAATGACGAGAACAAAAATTGTATCGAATTATGAAGATAGAATATGTTGAACTCAGCATAAATGATATAAAATATAATGCAGATATATTATTTTACTCGGTTTTAATATCACTGATTAAGTTAAAATGATAAATTATTTTTATTACACCTGATTTTGCAAAAGTTCGACAGTTTCATATCAATCATATTCTGAAGCAACCATCAAAGCTGTTATGTTTTTAATGTCATATGTGTTAACATCTATTCTAGGAACAGTGTGGAGCAGTATTAACAACTTCATGATGACCTTTAAATGAAGCACAAATCAAAGCTGTGGTATTATATTCGTCTTTTGCATTTACATCAATTCCATGAACCTAGAGAAGAAGTTTGACAACTTCATTATGACCTTTTTTTAATGCAAGAATCAATGCTGTTTTATTGGTTTTATTTTTTGCGTTGACATCAAATTGTGGGATTTTGAAAAAATATTTTGCATTTTTAATGATTAATTTGCTATTTATGGACAATAAATGTTGTGAGTGATCTATCCCAGATTCTATCATCAAACGAATTAGATTGAAATTGGATTCCTACAAAGACATGGCTTCAACATCATTTTCATCTGCAATCTTGTTGAAAATGTCATATATTTGATAAAAATTATAATCATCGTTGAATATCGGAAGCACTGATATTGTCCATTTATAAAATAAATTGATGGTAAATTTAAACAAATTAAAACTATGACATCTTTAGTCATTAATCATGTTTTTCAATGCATGAAATATTCTGATGATTAGAATAATCTTTACATTAACGCGATGCAAGATATTTATAAAACATGAAGTTAAAAAAAATTCACATTAAACCATAATGGTATTATCCAAAAGTATCAATATATTGTCATTGCATATATAATATCTATGAATATATAAATATATAATATAAATATATAATATCTATGAATAGTGTGAGCCAATATATCTAGAAAATTTCTCTATGAATGCATATAGAGATTTTAACATTGTTGTTCAAATTCAATGAGTAACAAAAGGATGACTTTTTTCTAGATCACTTTTTTGGGATCAGGACCACAAAAAGTAGATTCATTTCTTTAATGAAAGGTCAAACTTTGCTTATTGTTCCATGAATTGTAGCATAAAGACACTGGCTATTGGATGAGAAGCTTTTCAAACCAATATAAATTCTCACTTTTCGTAAATTTGTGATTTGAAATATCAATCATTAAAAAACAATTTTTCCAAAAAAAAAACGATCATGCTTTTTTAAAATTAATATATTATTGGTATATAAAACTATTGCTAAAATTATAAAAATTAAACTCCAAAACTCTTTCAATCCTTAGGAAACTAAATTTTTAAATAAAAAGTGACAATCAAAATAATGGATTCTGGAATATTAGGATTAGAAGCGACAGGTGGAGTGCAAATTGAAGATTCATCCTCAGATTCCGATCCAGGTGAATCCCAGGATATTGTTTTAAATGCATCACCATTATTAAAAAATAAAAATTTAATTGCTTTTCAAAAACCGATTGAAAATATCCCACCACCTATTTTTGAACAAGAGCAGCATCAAATCATTCAAAAAAATAATGATATTCAAAATCTTGATTCTCCAATAAGGGATAAAAAATCAAATCAACTTACAATTGACCACTCAGAGAAATCAAAAATTATAGAAAATCTACTTAAAGGCTTGAATCCTGAGACCGATGAAAATTTAATTCCACCAAGACCGATTATTCCATTAAAACTACAAGAAATCAACACAGATAATGCAGTGAAAACCAATGAAGTACAGGAAATGGATCAAATGCAAGAAATAAATGATGATTATTATATTCCCAGTGATTCTGTTTCAGACAATAATGATACTATTGTAACAAACGATAGTAATGACAAATCAATTGAAACACCATCATTTAAGTCAGATTCATCAGAAGTTTCTGAAATTGATTCCGATGAGTTTATTTCTGATTATAAGCCAGTTCCTGATAAGCGACAGACCCAAAAACCTATTAGAAAGGCCCCACAGCGCGAATTTGTGCAGATAAAACAAACAAAACAAAAATCAATTAAATCTTATTCAAGAAACAGAAAAGAAGAGGTCGGAAGAGACATTGAAATATACAGAATGATACTCAAAATCAAAGAATTCTTCAATGATAAATATTCTGTTCCTGAAATTCTTGCAACAATTCACATAAATGGGGGAAACGTAAAACTTGCTGTTGATTCTTTGTCACAAGGACAAAATATTGGCAAAGAAAGCGATTTACTCAAAACATCTTCAGTTAAAACATCATTAGATAGTCAAAAGATATATTTTCATGTCTAAGCATGCTCAGAACTATCAATGCATCAACATAATGATATATATAATACCAGTGTCGAAAAGTAATAATTTTCGAATTTTATAACATTAGTCATACCGGTAATGCATATTGCTTGGATCATTCAAATGTAATATATTATCCACGAAGATAGTTGGATTTTTTTAAAAATTCAATACCAGATCAAATTTGCTTAAAAATTGGACAAAAACTACAAATTTGCTTAAAATTGGCCAAAACTACAGTTTTCGCATGCTTATAATTTGTTACTAAATCAAGAATCAAAATAAAATTACGAGATATATAATATGTGACTTGTTTTACAAAATCTTTGTGTGATTTTTGGTTTTATAGATAGGATTTATGAATCATAATTCAATGAATTTAAGCGAGATTCAATATTATGAATGAAAGAAACAGATAATCAACGCAAATGAAGTATAATGATATCATATTCATATCATTTATATAGTATTACACATATGAATAGAATAAAATTCATACTGAAGTTCCACTTCTTTCATATCCGCATTCTAGCATAATGCTTTTCGATAATTTTGCATCATACCAGTTATACCATGGCATATATCGCAATGTTATGAAGAGAAAAATTGAGAAATTAGGTTTCAACATTTTTCTGATTTCGTTTGTATTTGCCCGAATCAAAGCCGTACCGTTGTTTGTGCCTTTTGCGTTGACATCTATTCCAGGAACTGTAAGAAGGAACTTGACAACTTCATAATGACCTTTTTTTAATGCAAGAATCAAAGCTGTTCTATTAAAATTATCTCTTGATTTATATATCAATGCCTGATACAATTTAAAGACGATTTAAGTCTTGCCTGTTGTCATATGTTTTTGTGAAGATGTTTTGACCATAATTTCCTGTCACGTAAACAAGGCATTTCTATCGTTTTCTTTGGCAATTCTTTGGCAAATTTCGTAGATTTCATCAATTATCTTCTGTTTTCGGAATCTTCTTCAACCCTTCGATGTTTTTGTTTACAGCCAGGTTAATTTTCAAAAATGTAAACTCAACGAACGCTACAATAGAATCTAGAAACTTAAGGTGCAGGCATCGGCTTCAGAAAGAGTTTTTGAAAATTCATTTTCACCTCGCCCAAAAGCATCACTTTCCAGATGATGACCATAATAAAACGCTGATATATTAGTTGAACTTCAAGCTAGTTTTCATTGATTTGATGAAATGATTTTTTTTTGATTTTTCAAAATTCGAATTTTATTTAAAAACAAGATGATTGACATG
>MRSU01003394.1:0-12777 GCA_008369845.1 Trichomonas gallinae | reverse complement strand
CAGCTTCTCGAAGTATGTGTTTGTGACGAGGATGTTGTTTCTCGGTGTCTGTGGGAAGAATGTGTACCAATCGTCAAAGCCTCTATGAAGCAAAACTCATCGCTGAACTCAACAGTAGCATCGCATTATGAACCTATGGCACTTTTATAAGGTTAAGTTTATAAAGGGGTAATATTTTTAAAAAAGGGAGATTTAATCGTTATTCATTGAATTATGATATGATTCCAAATCTCATCTTGCTGATATATATAACGATATTTAAAACAAAATATGTATTAATTAAGCATCATTGGACTGAATAATATCATTCATTAGTATCCATAACCTTTATTTTATAGTCTTTACATACCAAAAAGTGCACGTTTTTTAATTTTGTGTTGTAAATGGCGGAAAGTATCGCAACGACGAAAATTCCACGTGATGTGAAGACATTATATGAATGCGCGGAACAAATATGGGGAATTACACCTGATAATGCAAAAGATAGCTTGATTTCGCTTTCAAATCTGATAAAAGATAAAATTATTCCAGCAGAGTTTATTTTAAATACAATTGATCATGTGGCTGAATACAAACCAAAGTTAGTGGCAGATTTATCGAATGTTTATTACAATATCTCTATTTCTTTCAAAAAAATTACGGATATTCAATGCGCAGCATTAGACAAAGCTGTTGCTGAACGTGGATTAATACCTCCTAATCCTTACACAAAGTATCCTAAACACAATATAAAGAAAAGCGAAATTGTTAAAGCAATCATTAATAACGATATCGATAAAGTACGAGAAATGGCTCAGGAAACAGTTTTAAAGCCATCATATGTCAATTTAGCAATACGAAGACATCATAATGAAATAGCTGATTTATTGATAAAAGATTATTTATCAGAATTCGAAGAAACATTACTTTACGATGCAATAAGAGCAGCAAATCTTCAAGCTGCAGTGTATTTAGTTGAGCATAAAATCAATAATACAGATTTTAGATCATTAGATGCTGCCTGTAGAACTGGTAACTTATATCTTGTAAAATACTTGATAAGAAATGGTGCTGCAGTTAATAGAGAATCTTTGAATAAGGAAATTCATCAAATTATTTTGAAAATCATTTTGCTCTTTTGAAATTCAATTTTTGCATTATGAGAATAATATACATCAATCATTTAAGAAATTCATTAATACATTTTGAAATTCATTATTAATATTTGAAATTCATTATATTATTTTGAAGGAATTCATTGTTTAAGTATTTTGATCGTGAAGTTTATTACTATTTTATCGTATTCATCATTCTTTCACAAAATTTATCGCCAAATTATGAAATTTATTATTTAAATATCCAATTCATTAATATATCATGAAATCCATTATATTTATATGGAACACTACCTCTTAACACTGCTTGCAGAGGAAATTGGACAGAAATTGCAAAATTCTTAATTGAAAATGGCGCAAATGTAAATAATATAGACTATTATGTCAATGCAGTTCATTATTATATTCATTCTGGTAAAAAATACGAAGGTGTAATGAAAATGACTCCACTTTCCTATGCATTATACAACAACAATTTTGAATTAGTTGATATTCTCATCAAAAACGGAGCAAACACAAACACACAAGTCCTTCCACTGATGTTTGGCCGTTACTGGTACACGCCACTAACTTTAGCGTGCAGGACTTGCTCAATAGAGATTGTTGACCTTCTCTTGAAGAATGATGCGGAAGTCAACAAACACGTGGCACCTTTTCCTGATTCAAATCCTGAATCACAGACAGAAGACAAAGTCATTGAAACTCCTTTGACACTAGCATGCAAGTATGACAAGTTCGATGTGATTGAAGCTTTAGTCAACAAAGGCGCTGATGTAAATAAGAATGTTGAATATTCCATAGTAGGATGGACAGCATATTCGCCTCTCACGATTGCTGTGAAGCACGAAGACGAAAAGATGATCAACTTCCTTGTTAGCCATGGAGCAGACATCAATGTTGTTTCAGTTGAAGACGATGAGAATGACACTCCACTCACTATTGCTGTCAATGAGAATTTCTTGACAGTTATTTCTACATTGGTTATATCTGGTGCTGATGTTAATCAAGTTGTCCAAAATTCGACGACAGGAGCAACAAAGACAGCATTAACTATTGCCGTTGATCACAATAATATACCTGCAGCAGAGTTCTTAGTGAAACATGGAGCTGATGTTAACAAACAAGTGAATTATGAAGTTCATCAATTTTTATTGGAAAACAGTTGAACGCAATTTCGATTGCTAAACTCAACAACTTCAAACTGATGGAGGATATGCTCCATAAAGCAAGTAATCCCCAAAAATCAAAATGTTGTTACATCGCGTAACTTAATACTACATATTTTGTGTAAAACTTTATATATATATATATTTAAATATGACGCTATAATTGAATTTGCAGTTGAATATAGAAACAATATTTCATTTTATTTAAAAAATGCCCTAAACTTTACCAGTATATTATATATGCCAAGAGAATGATGTAAACAAAGTCAAAGATAATTTTATATGTGTGAAATTCAAAATAGCTAAATCTTTATATATAACAATGAGCAATAGTTTAAAAATTGAGAATTCAAATTAATATATGATGAATATTAATATTATTAGTAATTTTTGCAAATCAATTTTTTTGTCAATAAATTGTCAAATGTCATAAAAAGTGGCAACAGATTATTGATGAGCTCAAGTATTCCATATAATGAACTTGTCAATGAGCATAAATTTGGTTTTGTTCACATGCTTGATGTAGTGGGAATAGGAAAACTTCAGTTTATCCCGAAAGAAATCATTCCTGAAAATAAGCATGAAATATTTTCTGAGTTTTTGTTTACACACAAAATACCATCCACTCTTCTTGACGTGGTTACTGACAAATCTAAGATTATTACTATTGATTTCAAAGATTATTATATTTTAGAACCAAAAATAGAAAATTTTGAATATATCTTCATAAACGACAAAGATTCCCAAATAAATCTCCGATTTAACAACTCATTTTACATGGAAACGTTTTTTACTGCAATATCATTTTATCATTGCGTAGAACTACGAAATGAAACACAATACGAAATCACACCACTCCAAAAACCATACAGAATTACATCGCGATCGTCATTGCGTAATTCTTTAACGAATTGTGTTCACGATTTATACGCGCATCAATCATTACTCGAATTTCTTAAATTTCCTATGGACCCTTCAAACAAACAAGCTACTTTAGATGCATTTCAAGAAGAATGGATCTTAAATTTACTCGAAGATCCAACGAATCATGAAATTCTCGATAAAATACCAAGAACTTTAGTTCCAATAGAATATTGTCCTCTACTGCTTTTAATTCTTCTCTTAGACGGACCATTATATGAAGGAGAAAAAAATACTTTGACAAGTCCAACGAGACCCAAGCGTTCTAATCGAACATCCTTTTCGAACTCACCAACTTCTAAACTTTTAGAAAGAATTGAATTTACAAATCCTAAAAAAGTTGAATCAATTCATCAAAAAATATATGCAATAGATCAAGTATCTATTGGGGGATCAACTGAAATCGCTAATGATTATGCAGCATTGAAGAAACAGTGGTCAACAATCACTGCATCACAATTTACTCACATGAATTCTCTTAGAATCTCATTTAAACTACTAGAAAATGCTCTAACATCAACATATCAGAATGGTCATCCTCTTATACAGTCTATATTTAATATTTTGGCTTCATTATTTATTATGAAGGATGAATTCGAGACATATAATTCGGAATTATACTATACAGTTATTGCATGCGCAGAGTTATTCCACGCACCACAACAGACACTAGATTTGAGTTTTGAATCCAATGAACATATTATTTTTTGGATCTTTTTCGCTTTGATAACGAAAACAGGCATTGTTGACTTACTTGAGGACAGATCAACAGAAGTCATACTTAAAACTGCTTTGCATATAATAATCACATTTCATCCTTTGTTATATTCGTTACTTGAAAAGGCTGAAGTTCAAAACTTCCGTTTTCTTGCATCATTGATATTATCTTTGTATACAAAAGTCCTCTCACCCAAGAAATTATACCCGATTTGGATTGCAGCACTAGCTTGGGGAGATCCAATGGAATTTTTCCAGTACATGATGTCTGCATCATTAATATTATTATATCCTAATATTGTCGATGCTCCAAATGTTATTGAAACGACAGAAAAAGAACTCAAGAAATTTTTCGATGAATCTTCACCGGAATACTTAATTTCCAATACATTGAAGTTACTAGAAGCAATGAGAAGGAATTAATCATATTTTTATTTTTGTATGTTTATCTTTTATTGTTATATAAATTATCCTTTTCAAAATAATTTAGATATTGATCTGCAAACATTTGGAATAATATAAAAAACATATTTTCTGAAATATACAGCATTATTTTTAGTATATTGTCATTAAAATTCATCAACAAAAATTTGATCGAGTTTTTCAAAAAATGAGATAATCAATGGTAACTCAAGATAACAGTTATTTTTTGAATGATATATTATAATATACAATTAACGATGGTTTATTAGCTATAAAGGAAGCTGTGTAATTATTCTACTTTACAACAAAAAGGAAATTAAGGAGTTTAAAAGTGAGGATAGATTCAATTGCATTAAATGTAATGATAGCTTTAAAGTATAAGTGATTTTGTTAATTTGGTCATATGTTTGAAAAATCTTTGCCATAAAATAAAATAATTGACTTTTTCGTGGAACTGTACGCTGAAATTATGCTTATCATTGACGATGCTTATTATAATAACTGTAATGTTACTGTTCAGGAGATGGAAGAAAAAACAAAAAATTACCCTTTAGAAAAAAACGAACATTGATCGAAAAAAGTATTTATATACTTGTATATAATAAAAATATTCTGGTCAAATCGGATAATAAAATTCGCTGTAGCATCTTCTGCATAAAAAAATATTTATTTCTTCTGTTGATGTTGACTTTATTTGGCTGAAGCAACAAAAAACGTTCGATAATTGTGAAGGATGTTTTTTTTTTTTTTTTCAAAAAATAAAAAATTGAATCGATAATTTTTCTAGTATATCTTAATTGCAGCTTATAAGTTAAGATTTTGCGAATATCAGACTTTTGATAACTTTTGAAAAGTAATTACGTTAGCTACCCACAATTTTGTAATACTATACAAAAAAATAATGCGAATATTGACGACAAATACCATATATATGATATATTTTATCATGAGTTCATGTTTTTTGATTCAGTGATTTTTGAATTTAAATTCATTGATAATAATGCTCCATATTATATACCTACGTATTTTATTGCGGTAGTATTTACAAAAATTTCAATATTTAAAAATTCAAAATAAGATTGTTTAATAGAATGACTTTACATCTATAAAACTAACAAAGTTTTAAGAATTTTTATCACCTTAAAAAATGCAAACAGATTTTAATGTGATAAACTGTTATTTAATCTATATATAATCTAGAAAATAAATTTAAATGAATCATGACCATAAATTTAATTTTTCAAATTTGTGATTGTAATATTATACATTTCTAATGCTTCCATTCATATAGATAATCAATTCACTATTGAAGAATAGAGTTTTTGGAAGGCAGATCAAAGTTGCTTTTATAAAATTAAACAATCGGATCTTTACACAGGACAAGACATCCATTTTTGAATATAAATTATTATCTGTATGCATCAAAGAAGTGATATTCATAAGTTAGCTCGTAAATTTCAATATTTATAGAAATTTCAAAATTTTTGTATGTGGAAATTTATGGTTTTGAACTGAAGACTAGCTATGTTGCAGTGTTCTTATGCGAGTAATACTGATTTTTGATGATACTAATTTATTTCATAAGATCAAACAAATAAACAAATTATATACTAAAGTTGACCCCTAGGGATTACATCGAAGATACCTGGTATATGATTGACGCCAACACTCTCGAGTTCAGGTAATATATGATTCGATTTTGGTGAAGAATTGTCATATGAAAACTGTAACTGTGGCTGAAACATTTGTGGTTGCACAGGGTATTGTTGTTGTTGAGCATTTGCTACTGGTTGTTGAGTTGCAATTGCTTGTTGATCATACATAAGCTGATCTACTAAAAATCTTGCTTTGCGGCCTTTCTTTCTTATTCTTTTCTTCCGTCCTTTAACGTCATCATCATTTGCCCAATCTTCTCTATAATAATCATCTTTCTGGTCGTTTTCGGGAGTCCATTGATCGTTGGGACTCATGTCTGATGAATATTCTTCAGCTTGGTTAGAAGTCCACGTTTCGTTGTTTTTCATTAAAAAAATCTGAATTTTTTTTTGAGAGAAAGTTGCCGTTTTTGAGTGGAATGGATTTGTTTCCTGATTGTCAAAACATTGGTGAAATATAGAAAATAAAATTATTTAAAAATTGCCAAAAATCGATGAAAAAAAGTCGGAATAAAGGCAGATTATTATCATTGTTTTGTAATATTTGTCATTATCTGTTTCTTTACAACTTCTTTCGATCAACAGTAAGGATTAATCAGCCTTCTGAAAAATTATCGAATTATTTTCGAGGAGAATCAAATAGCGATCGAGAAGGATACAGTTTCCGTTTGATGTATATTTGCGGAGTTATTGATAATTTTGCATTTAACGTGAGTTTAAATATATCCAAAAATTGAAATAAGGAATTTGTATTGTTAAAACAGAATGATATTCTGCTATACTGCATGCATGCACGGAATTTAACTTAAATGTATCATGTATTTAGTTCTCTTGACATCGAAGAATCATAAAGAAAACAAAATCCTCATTCAAATTAAAAAGTGACAAAATTGAAATAAATTTTTTCTTTGTCATAAAATTATCGAATTTATTCTTTGTCAAATAATAATCATTGGATTAAAATTTTTAAGAAAAATGTAAAATGCCAGAATGTCAAAAATTGGTAATCAGTAAATCCAAAATCTCGAAATCTTTAAGAAATGTGATAAAAAATACATCACACAAATAATTATATTATTATAGAGATATTTATTATTAAACTAAGATGCATTTTTAATCACAATTTTTTAATGAAAAATTTATAATGTCAGAATGTCAATATGTCAAAAATTGGTTCATCAGTAAGTGAAATATCTCGAAATCTGTAAGGAATGTGATAAAGATTTTACTGCAAATATAGATTAATTACTGTATAGATCTATAGTATTAGTCTAAGATGTATTTTTAATCATTATTTTTGATGGAAAAAATCAAATAATTGTCACTTTTCTAAAAATAATCGTTTCGTTTTTGAAAATATTAAAAACATGAGTGCGCAAAGTCCTGGATCTTCTAACTTTCGTAGGAGATTCAGGATCATCGAAAGAGTTGGTAATGGTGCATATGGACATGTATATAAAGCTTTTGATACATTAAATCATAAAATAGTTGCATTGAAATCGGTGAAAGTTTTTAATGCTACTCAATCACTACCGACGAGTTTATTTAGGGAACTTAAAGTGTTGCAATCAATTAAACATGAAAATATTGTAAAGTATTATGAGACAATTCGTGATAACACTGAAATATATATATCAATGGAATTTTGTGATATAGATCTCCAAAAACAACTATCTCATAATCCAAAACTTAACGTTTACCAAATTAAATCAGTGATGAAACAGATTTTACAAGGTTTAGAGGCTTTACACTCACAAGGAATAGCGCATAGAGATATAAAACCAGCGAATATTTTAATAAAAGATGGTTATCACATCAAAATTGCAGATTTTGGATTATCAAAAACAATAAATAGTCAGCATCTAACTTCCAATGTTTGTTCACTTGCATATAGAGCTCCTGAATTAATACTTGGTTCTCAACAATATTCAATATCAATCGATATTTGGTCTGCTGGAATAATTTTTTACGAACTTGTTACAGGAGAAAAATTCCCTGTTTCATCAAGCGAAATTGGACAACTAGACAAGATTTTTCAAATTATTGGATCTCCTAACATAAATTTAAATCAAGATCAAAAACAAATACAACAAATTGATGATGACATATCAAATGATTATTTATCTCAACTTCCTAATTGGAAAATCCTGAAACAAATGCAACAGCATAAAAGAAAACTTGATCAAATTTTATTTGATAAAGTTCGAAGGAATTTACCAGGAATTATACCAATTATAACTTCTATGCTGAGTTTAGATCCTGAATCTAGACCCACAGCTTCAAAATTATTAGAGAATGAATTTTTCAAATTTGATTGTGAAAAAATTGATAGAATGTCTGTTCCTGAAGCTATTGATAACAGTGATTCATTCTCTCCAAAAATACCAATAACCAGACCTCCACCAGTCATTTTGGTATGAAATTGACTTCGTGTCAATATTTTTCTTTTGCCTTCGCGGCAACTTATTTATATTTTCGCTTTTTTATAGGCACTGTTTGCATTCAGACTTCGTGTCTGTTTAATGCATATAAGCAGTACCAACCACATGTCGAGTACATGTGGAAATTTTATTAAATTATTCTTATACTATCATATATTATAAATTATAATCACATATATTAAGGATGTCGTTTTGGAAGAACCTTAGGAAAATGCAAAACACTTAAAAACTCATATTCCAAGCAACAAATTCCATAAAAATTAATTAAATCTAATTAAATATATGCTATGTTTATGTATATTGCATGAAATAATAGATACTAATCAATAGATGCACTCATATTCATCATATTATGTATATTTTCAAATCAATGATCATATTACAAAAAGGAATTGAACAAAAATAGCGCAAAAAACAAATTATACCACATTAGTACATCCAAATATCTATTTATCAATTAAAATCTTTAATTTATACTTTTTTTTCGATATTTCGCCATAATATATTGGATTTCTGATTGCAATCACATTAGAATATAATATAAATAAATGTGATAATGGATAATGTCAATATATAGTTAATAACTCATATCTTCCAAATTTACATGATGCGATATTGCATATTGGAGACTTTGTCACAAGAGGACTTAAAGGAGTATACGTCCCATATTGAAATTCTTTCGCTATATGATGTCATATTGAACAAATAGTTTTGGAATCTATCTAAAAATATGGTCACTTTTATATTTTTATGAATAAATAAAGTCATTTGACATGGCAAATGGCAAACGACATTTTTCTATTATTTGACATGGCAAATGATGGCATTTGAAATGTCAAAATTTAATTATTCGTTTCTATTCTTTGATATATGACCTATGATGCTTATATCATCTTCTTCGTCCATGTTATATTCAGTAAATGTGTTTCCTGATGCATGCCCAATAAGTTCAATTTTGTGAATTGCAATGCAAGGTGGATCTCCTGGGCAGGCCTCATCTTGAATTAAACGAACATACTTGGCTTCATATTCGATGCTGAATTTAAATGTTTTGTCTTTGCAAGAATGCATTTCGTAATCTTTCTCGATTTTGTGAATTGTCTTCCATGTAATGTTATCGTTAGAAATTTGGAAGGACCAACTGAAAAGGCAGCACTTGCAGCAGTATGTTGCATAATCATAGCAACAGCATGTATTTTCATCACAGCATCCAGATTGGATATAATATCCATTTAATTTCATGGTTTGGTCTTTTATTGATAAAACAATGAACGGATGATCAGAATATGACTGTGCGCAGTTAGAACACCAATCATAATTCTTCTCCATTTGATCGAATGCATATTCAGGCTTTGTTAAATGATTCGATCCGTTTATCCATTGATAGCTTGAACCAGAGACATGGTATTCAATTGCATGGTCTTTGTATGCATTTTTAAGTATTGACTGTGAATCACTTAATAAAGTTTCAAATAAAATATGCATCATTTTCGGAAAATGTCACTTTTCATAGTTACATGTCATTTTGGATTTGACACGTAAATTGACAAATTTATCATTCGACTATTATATCCAATAAATGTTAAAGTATCTTCATTTAATGACCTAAAATTACCAAACTACAATTCACATTTATATCAATATTTTTTTGAAATAAATTTATTGAATTAGTAAGTCATTTTATGATTCAAACATTCAGCCTATTATTGCCATAGTAGAAATACATGTATATTTTTATCATGTAATCAAATATATCAAATTTTAAAAATAAAATAATTAAATAAAAGATATATTTATTTTAATATATTTTAGAAGCCGGAAAGGAGAGTGTCAACAACGAACTCTGGGTTCATTCTTCTAAGATCTCTGTATGTCTGACCAACACCGAGATAAATAATTGGATGGCCTGTCTCATAAACAAGAGTCAAAGCAGCACCAACTTTATCATCGATTGTATCGAATTTTGTCAAAACTATTCCATCGATTCCCTTTGCATCTTTAACGCCGGCATATCTCTTGAGATTTGAATCGAATGATGTAATCTGATCAGAGCCGTTGCCTCCGACAAGAGCTTCAGCAACGAAAAGCGAAAGATCTGGCTTAACTTCATTAATGAGGCGTGCAATCTGTTTCATGAGGCCCTCAGAGTTCTGCATACGTCCTGCAGTATCAACGAGGACGACATCGATCTTTTTGTCTTTAGCATATTGAATCGCATCTTTTGCAACTGGAACTGGATCTCTTCTATCATTGCCACGCTGGAACAACTCGATATCGAGACGTTCAGCGTGCTCAGCGAGCTGCTTAACAGCACCAGATCTGAAAGTATCACAACCGACAATTAAAACCTTAAATCCGTGGCTCTTGAGAAGGTAAGCGACTTTAGCGAGTGTTGTAGACTTGCCGACGCCGTTAACTCCAATGAAAGAAAATACGTATGGCTTTCCTTGCTTTTGAGCAAGCTGTATATCACGAATAGTATCAATGCTGCGATGTGGTGTAAGAATGCGCTCGATTTGTTCTCTTAATGTTGACATAACAACTGATTTAACAGATTGGAATGTTCCGCATTTGCTTCCATCGAGTTTCTGACCGACGGCTGTAGTTATTTCATGAGCAATGTTAGAAGCGACGTTCTTTGAGATAAGATGTGTTTCGAATTCTTTCAAGAAAGGTTCAAGTGCTTTAACGTCGAGTTTCTTTTCGCCAACGATACCCTTTAGGATACCGCTGAAGAACGACTTGTTGGCGTTCGGATTTTGCTGGAAGACTCCTGTGAAATCATCCATATTGTATTGCTTAACTTCAACCTTCTCAACATGGGTCACTTGCTCCATGCCGACAACTGTTGACTGCTCTTCGACGTTATCGTTCGCTTTCGATGTGTGTCTTTTTCTTTCTTTTGATGGAGATCTTCTCCTTGAAGGCTCAGAGCTCGATCTGGCGCCTTTCTTGTTGTTGTCATCATAGCTATCGTCATCTAGGTCGCGAATTGTGTATTTCGGTTGATTCATTTGGACGCCAACCGTTCCTCTGTATTTATCAACGACATCGTCTACTGAAAAGCGGTCGAAAAGGTTTGGTGTGAGCATAATATCCTGGCGCTTCAGGATCTGCTGGAATTGGTGGGTGAATTTTGTGCAGACATCGCCCAACAATTTCGGAAGGTAGTTGATTTGCTGTGCAACCTGTTGATGGAGTGTAACAGCGACAAAGATGTTGAATGCTGGCTCTTGGACGACCAAACAAGCCATTTTATCTTTAACATAAACATCTTCGTTTAATTTGCCTTCGAGAAGCTGCTTTTGAATATACTCGTTGACAATAGAAATAGTTTTCCTTGTTGAATCGCAATCAAGAGGCCAGAGAACAAGACCGCCAGACTGGAAGACGTAGAATTCGAACATTTTTGTTAAATATATATTATTGACACATTACATGTCAAATGACACCACTGAAAACTTATCAAAAACAAATTATCTTCTAAAACCATTCCAAAATAACCCAAAACCATTTAAATTATTTACATGTCAAAAAGATCAACCTATTTTTTCATATTTTTCAAAATGATTTTCATTCATAAACTTTAGCATGTCAGCATTTCATATAATGCAATAACTATTTTATATTCGTGTATTTGCCTATTTTTCTTGACTACAAAATTCAAACATTATCAATTCGATGTTTTATCATTTAGTTTTCAGTCTGTATAAACATCAGAGCAAGGTAGACTTGAATTTTTGCGGACATAATTTGGATTTAAGTAATTAGGGCAGAACGAATTCTTAGATATGACAGTTGTCAAAAATTAATGTCTGTTCTTTGTTAACAGATGTTATTAAATCGAACTCCATTACCATAAGAACTGTGAATAGTTGAAGAATGAAGACATGATCTGTAAAAAGTTATCGGTAACCATCTGAGGGCAAAAACAAAAAAAAAAGCTTGAGGTTGATTGAAAATCAGCGAAAGATATTTTGCTGATAATTTACCTATAGAATATATAGCTTATATACAACTTATGGGCTTAATTAGGATGAACAAATCACATTTTTTTAATTACATGAAATTATTTTACTAAAAATGCCTTAAACCAGGGGAAATATGCATATACATAATGTGGATTACAGAAATGAATAAAAATACAGTCACCGAATCCCTTCATTTATAATCCACTTTTTGTGACAAAACTGACATAAACGTGACATCAGATTTAATTCCAATTCTCAATAAGATTTGCTAAGATTTTAGCAGATTTAGCTTTGTCAGTCAACACTTATTGACAATAACAAAGTTTTTTGAACAATGTTACAGAATGGCACTGCATCTTTTTTTTTTTTTTTTTTTTTTTTTTTTTTTT
>MRSU01003383.1:0-25029 GCA_008369845.1 Trichomonas gallinae | reverse complement strand
GTCCCAGTAGTATATTGGTTAGAATGGATCCTTGACACGGATCAGAGGCCAGTTCGATTCTGGCCTGGGACATTTTTTCCTTTTTTAAATTTTTTTTAGTTACTATTGGATGGAATCATTTAGTTGAATTCATTAAACAATGAACAAGCTGACAATTTCTTATCATGCCTTGATTTAGTAAATGTTATTATTTACATATATAGTTTGAAATAGACTATCTCATCACGGCTTTTTTTGTAAATTCATCAACTTCGAAAAGAGAAAGATCATAAATATTTGCATCATGTATAATTCTATCATTGTATTCAATGCTCCAAAGATAAACGTTCAATACTCCAAAGCTAAGATTAATTTTATCTTTTACTATCGTAATATAGTTATTGTAAAATGCACCAATGTGCGTAAAAAGTCTATTAGTGCCTATTATGCTAATATAATAATGTATATTTTATTATTTTATTTAGTTAATCGGTGTAAAAGCAAATTTAAAACAATAGAAATATTGATATTGCCATTAAACTAGTAAATGCATAAGTGTTGGCTTTGTTTTTCATTTTTTTTCGCTAGAAAATAATAAAAATGTTTTTTCTCGATCTGTCACTTTTATGATTTTCACTTTTCTAAAATTGTCACCTTTTCTGGCAAAGATTCCAAATATTTTAGCAATAGACTGTGTATGGTCCAAAAATGATGTATACATAAAATGGAGCCAAAAAGTGCCAATGGAATACAAAGTTCCTTTTGTAGGGAATCCATCAGTTGGAAAGACGAGCATAATCGCTAGATATGCGCAAAACAAATTCTCGGAGGAAACTCTGCCTACTGTCGGAGCTAGTAACTTCAATTTCTCGGTCCAAGTCGATGGCAAGGAGGTTATCATGAATATTTGGGATACTGCAGGCCAGGAGCGCTTTAGAAGTCTCGTTCCACTCTATACAAGAGGTGCAAACTTAGTAGTTATCGTTTTTGATATATCCGATGCAGATTCTTTCGCTTCTCTTGATGATTGGTATCAGAAACTACGCGGTGATTTCTGCTTGAAATGCCCAATCTTCTTATGCGCCAATAAAATCGACTTGGAGCCTGTTGTTGAAATTAAAAATGTAAAAGCATGGGCGCAGGATCATCAAGTCCAATGCTTCTTCACATCAGCTGCTGCTAATAGAGAGGTTAGTGAACTATTTCTTACTATTGCTCAGACAGTTTGCACTCAGGAACAACAGAACTTCGACACAAGGCCAAACAAGTTGAATGAGGCAAAGAAGGACGAAAAATCAGGCTGCTGCTGAACGAGAATAGAATTTAATTTTATTTTAATGATATTTGGTCCAATGACTTCCATTTTGTTGATTTGTTGCATGTATATTCCATTAGATCCATATTCTTAAATAATACTAGTTTTAAAAAATTGAATCAATATTTTTTTTTAAATCAATGTTCAATATGATGTAAATCTCATCATTATATAAAGAATCTTGTGAATATAAGAATAATGCGTCTATATCTATAATTCAGAAAAAAGTTTAATATTTTTCAAGTTTATGTTTTTATTTGTTTGTATTAAAATACAGTCTAATATAGTTTTATGGGAAGTTCTTGTCGAGGTGTTTCTTGTATTCGACGACTTCTTCTTCGACGTGCGTGTTCTTGTGGACGTCGAAGAAGTTGAAACCGTCGACGACTGTGTAACCACAGAACTTGAGTGCTCTCTCGACTGTGTGTTCCAGTGGTTCTTCTTTCCTAGGTCTGCGTAGAACTGTCCTTCCTCTTCGAATGCGATCTCTGCCCGTTCCATGTAGAGACAACCATTAATTTCTTGCCTTGCATAAGGCCGCCGGAGCCGTACTTCTTAGATGGGTCCTTGCTTGTGCGGCCGTCGCCGTTCCAAAGAATGTCTCTTCCGTTCTGGAAAACTGTGTAGATGTACTTCTTGACTTGCCAAAGGAGACCCATCAACCATCCTGGTGTCTGCAGGATGACGAAGTCCGCCTTTCCCAACTTATTGATCTCTTCTTCCCCGTTGTATCCTGCATCGACACCTGTTGTGATGACATTTTAGCCGCGAGCTTCAATGTGTTCCTTTGCGACTTGTGTCAAGTAGTGGTTCAAACAACCCTTAGACATGTTGAATGCGCATCCTCAGTCTATGATGAAGACTGTTCCTTTCGAACTCATAACGAAAAAATGATGTGATGCATGACAAATTTTTCTCTTCACAAACTGATTTTGGTGAACAATTGTAAACCACACAAACAAAAACCTCTATTTTTAGACTTATTATCACAATATCATTTTAATGATATGATTTGCATATATATTGACATGTAATGTTAATTTTACATGTCAAAATTTGACCAAATCTGCCAAAAGGACAAAAAAATGCAGACGCTTAGACTTTCTCCTGGAGAGAAAACTTTCCAATGTGAAATGCTCGCTAGGAACATGCGTATGGATGGAAGAGATTTTCTTCAGGAAAGATCTCATCTTATTGAGCAAAATCCTTTACCTTTATCTCCATCTTCATGCAAAATCATCAGAGGACACGGATACAGTAACACAACAGAAGTTATTGTTTCTGTCAATACCGAAATCGCTTTAAACGAACACGCCGAGTTTGATTTATCTGTTAAATCTTTACCTGGAGCTTTTGGACCAAATCTCGAAGACTCTGAAATCTGCCAAGTCATTAACTCAACAATTAAGCATTTTCTTATTAACAGCGAAGTTTTAGAGCCAAATCAGTTTATTCTTTTCAATTCACCATATTCATGGAAAATTTACATAGATGTTCTCATTCTTAAAGCAGCTGGTGGTGTTTACGAATCAGCTATGCTTGGTATTGAAAAATGTTTAGAAAATATTACTTTTCCTGCTTTGATTGTTACTCCAGGTGAAAGTGTTAACGAGCTTCACTTCGATATCGATGAAAGCAAGAAGGCCGAACATATTATCAAAGAAGAAAAAATTCCAAAGCTTTATACATTCTCTGCTTATCAGGACAAACTTATCATCGATCCGACGCCATCTGAAGTTACATCTGTCCAATCTCTTATTGTTATTGGTGCTGCCAAAGATGGATCAATGCTTGGCTTGAACCACTTCGGTGAAGCTGGTCTGCGTGAATCACTCCTCGGTCAGCTCACCGAAGTCATCAAAACTCTTTGTAATTAATAAAAATATAATTGTAATTTTTATAACTACATTTTCAAACCATTACTTATTGGATTAGATGAATATATTTCAAATATTATTATAGAAATATATATCTTATTCCATTTCTTCAAATTTATTATAAAAAAATTTTATTGATATGACCATCATTAGCTACTGCACATATGTCTGTACTCGTCAGTTATTCATAGATACAGTGCGAAAATCACATGAATATTCATGATCTTAAAATTATTTGAAATAACAGAATGATTTCCGCACTTCTGTGCTTGCAGATCGATTAATTATGTCATTGAAACGATATTTGATTCAACCGAAAAGTTATAATTTTGTAGATTACCTAATATATATGAAGAATATAAAAAATCATTTCGAAATTGAAATTTTAGTAAATGTTTATGGCCATCCAACAGCTTTGGTGATCCTTGTTATTTTGCTCCATGAGTTTTCAACATTTTTACGATTTATTACCTTCTTTTGAATCTGTCTGGTACTTTGTATTTATATTGAACCTGGTCGAGAATGTAGAGTGAATCATCGATATTCAGTGTAAGATATTTAAAACATGCATTCAACTGGTCCTAATCGTGAACTCTGATTAGTGTGCCGTTCTTTGTCTTTTCTGGAATGAATCGGGCACTGCCAACTGGATCAAACTCCATTAAACTTACGACTCTTTTTTTTTGACAAATAACATACGACTCTTTTTTTTTTTTTTTTTTTTGACAAATGTTCAATTAGTTAATATTAGTTTTTCTGCGATTAAAACAATTGAGAATATTTATTACAATAAAAAATATAAAAAATAATCTAATTCGATGCCATCAATGTTGCCTTAATTCTAATAAACTTAGGCCTGTTCGGGTCGTTGATGGAGCACTTATCCAGATTCTGTTGTATGAGCTCAGTGAGCGTCGAATCCTTCAAATTGGAGCACAAAGCAGGGATCTGCGTCAAATTCTCGACGATGGAGAACAATATTGGCGCGTGTTCAGTGTCCCACAGTGTGGCTACGCACTCGAGGAATATGTCGATGGTCTCTGGGTCTTGGATCAAGAATTCTCCGACATCTGGTGTCATAACGATTCTATAAACAGTAACTAATGCCCTCTGCGTTGCGAATCTGTCGTCTCTGTACATCAGCGCGCACTCGAGGATCTCCCTGATGTACTTGGCGCACTCCAGTGCATTGCGAGGAACGACAGTGATGTTTGACAGACAAATGAGTGGATATCCTTCGAAGTTTGGATCTTTGACGACATTCACAAGCTGCGGGATTGCTTCGTGCATGACATTTGAGTCTGGGCATGTTGCGGACATTGAAGCCATAGCCATAACAGACAGCCTGGAGAAGATGTCGTTGGCGTTCGTCATGAATCCGGCGACTTTCTCCATGGTGCCCCACTCCTCCAAAATCTGCGAGCCGCTCATAGTCGACGCCAAAACGCCAACCAATCTTATCGCTGGCTCTGTGAGATCTGACTCCAATGTAAGGGCGTTGTCGACGAAGCACCTGATCTCGTCGCGTTGCTCCTGGTCGAGGTCCTGCGGGTCATGAGAAGCGATGATTGCGGCAGTGGAGTAGCTGGATAAAATGGCTGGGAATGTTTCGCCCATCATAAGTTTGATGAGGTGAGGAAGCAAAGGCTCGAAAACGTTCTCTGTGATGTTGTTAACGCAGAAGGCGAAGCAGATTCTAAGCGCTGATACTTGGACGGTCAAATCCTCGGAATTGATGCAAGATACGAAGCATTCGCTGAATTTCTTGATCGCGCTGACTTCTTTGTAGACTAATGTGTTATCCATGAGTGTGGCAATTGCGTTAAGTGCGTCTAATTGGATGTTAGGATTCTTTGAATCTAACAACATCATAAATTTGTCGAGAAATTCACTGATTGTGCGCTGCTTCGGAATTGTTCCATCGAAGAGGCTCTGGAGGAGTCTGAGGGATTCAAGGAGAACGTCTTGATTTGTATGGCTTAATAATGCTATAATGCGATCAGGGCCTTCTACACATCTCAACTGGGCCTTGGCTGCCTCGAATTCGATAATCTGTATCAAAACGTCCAAAGCTTCGATCAAAATGTTTGTAATTGAAGATGGCTCAGTATTTCTCAAAAGATTCTCAATGATCACTGAGAAAATGGAGTCATCATCAAAGCAGTGTTTTGTGATGATCTTCTTAATGAGTCTTATCGTTGAGAGTCTGACTGCATTATCGACATTCAACAGCAAAGGTGTGAGATTCGTCATGTGCTTGACTGAGAATATGCAGTGCTCGCTGTCAACGACTAAGCTGAGGCAGTCAACAATCTTGTTCATCGATGAAACTGAGTGTTTTGCTAAAACATCTAAGAGAATCTTGGCGCCAGAGCGTTCTAAGAAGGCTGCTCTTGTGCTCTCATCTGCCATGATGAGAGATGTGAGCTCAACAACGTATTGGCGAATGTTATCTGAGCATTGTTTCAGTTTTTCTTCGATTGCTGGAACTAAGTCGTATTGGGTGATTCTCATCAAGTTATCTGGGTGTCTGGCCGCGTTCAATAACGGTAAAACAACGTTGTCTTCTCTGAAATCGCTGATTAATTTTTCAATCTTTTCGCCAGTCATGTTTGGATCAATATCGAAGGCTGATGTGCTAAGTGATCCTTCGAGACCAGAATCGCTTGGGTGCTGGGCAACATATGCCTTAAGTTCTTCGAGATCTGTATTCGGGAAGCAAATCGAGCCTGTTTCGAGTGTCTGGACGATTGTTGGGAAGTCTGGACGTTTGTTAGGGTCGCTGTGCCAGCATAGTCTGATAAACTTGGCGAGATTCTGCGGGCAAGATTTTGGAATCTTAGGACGGTTATTTTGGTTGATAACGGTCATAGCAACTTGAATGTCTCTAAGTCCTCTGTATGGGACATCGCCTGTGAGCATTTCCCACAAAATTATACCATATGAGTAAACATCTGACTTTTCGTCGAAATTCTGGGACATTAAGACTTCTGGGGCCATCCACTGCGATGTGCCAATGCCGCCGGATACCATTTCGTTGTTTGATGTCTTTGTTCGCGCCATACCGAAGTCTGCGATCTTAGGGAGGTTGTCTTCATCGAGGAGAATGTTGAGGGACTTAAGATCGCGGTGAACCATGTTCTGGCTGTGAAGATATCTCATACCATAGGCAACGCCTAAAGCAATGATGGAAAGTTGCGTAGGAGTAAGTCTAGAATTGGCGTCCTTAGCGTGAAGGCGTGCGAAAAGAGAGTCACCGCTCATGAATTTTGTAATGATGCAAAACGGAGGCTTAAAGCAGGCTCCAACGAATGGAAGAATGGCGAAGTGGCGGAGGTGGGCAAGAATAGCGACTTCACTCTTGAACATTTCGAGGCCTTCTTTATCGAATGTTTGATTATGAAGTCTTTTGACGGCAACAACTGTGTCATCGGAAACTCTTACGCCCAAGAAAACGTCACCGAAGCCTCCAGAAGCGATTTTCTTTTGGAATTTTAGATCAGCCGGATCAATGTCCCATTTTTCGAGACTTGCGAGTCCTTTCTGGATTTCCTGGAGCCCGAGAATTTTAGATTTAGGGTTGTCGATGCCAATTTCATCTGCGAGTTGAACACGTTTATCATTAACTTCGCGTAATTTCTGCTCTTTGTCTGGCAATTCGCTGTTTTCTAGCAACTGGCGAAGGATGCCGAGATCGTGAACGTTATTTGATTTTTCTTGGTACTCTGTCCAAGAGAGCGGCGGCTTATCTGTTAATTTTAGTTTAATTACAGATTCGTTAAAACTTGAAATAATACTGTTGAGTTCGTCGGTTATGTAGTTCATGTCGTGTTCGAGAAAGAAGTCCATCCAATATTTTTCTGTCTGTTTTTGAATTAAATCGGAAAAACGGGCGAGTATTTGCATTAAATTCTGGAATTCTGCCATTTCATCATCAGACATGACATTGGATTCCTGTGATAAACTGTTTAGTGTTTTAGAGAAAGTCGTTAGTTGGTTGCACAAATAACTGATTTTAGTCCTATGGGCCATTGCGTTTTTAGATATATTCTGCACATTCTTCATCTCGTATTGCACGTGCTTTACCCATTGCCCGAACGTTATTGTGGCTTTCGGTGAAGTCATCGTGTTTTTTGTTTTTATAATTTTTATTGTTACTAAAAAGTGTCAACTTTACTTCACAAACAAAATTTTTTGCTTTTTTTTATGACTCCGCATCGATATATCAACTGTTTTTTATAATTATTTTGAATCATATTAAGAGATCTAGACTTTGTCTACGAGATATAACCATTTTACTATATATATTAAATATCATTAAAATTTTTGAATACATATTTCATAGTATGCAGCCTTAAATCGATTAATTTTTTTTTATTCAATATTTTGTAAGGATGGATGATATATGATATTTAAAATTTAACTTTTTTGTGTGAAATTATGTATAAATTTTCATTGTAAAGAATCAATTTTGTTTTTTCAAAAATCAAAAATATTTTTTCATAAAACAAAAATATTATATTTGTGGAAATACAATTAATGTGATCAAATATTGCATATGTAATGTTGATAGATAGTGATATTTATTTTAATTTTATTACAAACAATAATATTAAAAAAAGAAAAATAGATATGGTTTGTTATGCCTCTTCTTCCTCTTCTGGTAAATCATGTGCATGCATTTTGATAAAACTCCATGATTTTATTAAATCGAATTTTCTCTTCGAAATAAATTCTTCTGCATTTTGATTAATAGCATTCAAACACTCTACTAATGGTGCATATCCTGTTTCCACCTGTGAAAATGTCTGGTAAAACAGCTGTAAAATAAAAACGTGAGGACAAGCTTTCAAGTTAATTGCCTCAACCATTCTTTGCAAATGATCCTGTCTAAACTCGCCAAACTGTCTGAAAGCAAGAATGGTTGAAGCGCACTCAACGAAGGCAATCTCTATACATGGCTTAAGAAATCCGTGCTCTTTCTCTTGAACGATTAAATCGAGCAAATCATCATAACTTTTGAAGCCAATTTCTTCGATGTTCCTCAACATCCCGCAGATCAGCCAAATTGCATGACATAGGTAAGTATCAAACAGAAGCCTCTCTGATAATAAAGAGCCAAGTATATTAAGTATTTCTTGTGTCAGATTTGGCGAAATGTGAGGCAGTGATAAATAAACTGTCAAACAATAATCAACCAAATAATTCTGACTGTTTTGTATCAGTTCTGTAAGGAAAGAAATCAATACTTCACTGCAACTTGGGAAGCAAACAACTAAGCTTTTCGATAAATGAAATGCATCATCATTTTCATTCATCTCGAATAGCTTCTTGATTAATTCAAAAACTTTTTCCGCTTGATCGCTTTGTATTTCGCCTATTTCCATCATGAAGTCGTAAAAGAAAGAAACCGATTCGGCCAAAGACTTGGAGGTTTCTATTTGCCCTATAACAAACGCAATTAGTTGAGCAAATGAATTAAATAAAAACTCGAGAATTTCGCTGTTATTTGTTTCGATGATTTTCGACAAAAATTTCCAGCCAGAGACATGATTGTGTTGCAAAATCATGTTCAAGTTATGCGAAATTATTGGCCCTAAATCGCACTCCGGGTGGTACTTAACAACATTCTTGCAGAATCCAGCGACCATCTCTTGATAACTATATAACGATTCGCATTTTTTCGGCATCAAAACAAATTTAATCATTGTTTGAACATATTCAGTTCCTCTGACAACAGTGACTAGGTTTTTGATGAAGAAAATGAATGACTCAACTATCATCAGTTCGTGTGGATTCTGTTCGCTGATGTATTTCAAGATTTCGAGCAATTTAATTAAAATTATTTTGATTTCAACTATTCTTTGGACTTGTAATCGCTGTATTCCTTTAGTTACAGCTGCAAGAAGTGTAATTCCTCTCTCACATATGGGAATTTGGCTTACAATTTCGTTAATTTCTTCATTATTGTAATATTGGATTAAATTCGATACAAAATGCAGTAATGTTGGTCTTATTTCATTGCATGTGCTTCTTGATGTTGAAAACAATGAAATGTCAAAATTATAATTTTCTAAAATATCTTGTGGAATTTCTATCATGACAATGATATCCTGGAATATTCCCATTGGAATTTCAACTAAACCGAAGAAATTATTGATTGTTAAAATAATTTTTGAACACATTTTTTCTGTTTGTGATCTTGCTTCATTATAACTCTTTTTCACGCATTCCCACATGCATTCAACGACTGTGTTACCCCAACTCTGATCGAATCTTTCTTTTTCAATGTTATCAATCATTTTATTTGCTAATTTGCAAGTTTGCTTCATTAAACTTGCTAGTTCTTCTCCAAAATATATACTTATATCTGATTGTAAGTATTTGTCAAATACTGTGTAAATCAATTCTTTCATTCTTTCGTCAAAAATATTATTTTTAATTAAAAATTTGCAGCAAATTTCCATGAGTATATTTATTGTGTTGAAGCTCTTTGGCGATGAAATCTGGTTGAAGTTAATTAAAGAAATGGTTTTTTCTGCTAAAATATTATAATTTGGATTTTCTTTTTGAATCTTTTTATATAATTTTGCAAAACATGAATATACCTCAGCTACTATAAATAAATCATCTTCATTTGCAATAGATTGATCCATTTCAATGATTTCAAGAAATTTTTGATTTATTAAGACTAAACTCACATCATATAGCAGTGAATAATAAAATTCAATAAATATGTTGAATTTTGGCAGCAGAATGAATTGATTCAATGAAATGTTTGCAATAATTTCATTTTGATTTTCTAACTGGTTCCAAGATAATGATTTCCATTGTTTTAGCAAAGAAATGGTGTATAGTTGAATTATTTGATTATCTGGGTTCTCTACCAGAATTTGTAGCAAAATATAAATAAAATTTGGATCTTTACAGAATTCTCTAAGTTCTCCCTCCCCACTTTGGCGCTGTTCATTACTACAATTTGGGAATGAAATTAATAACTCACATATCCTATTTTTTAAATCATTTACATTCATTTAAATGTCACTTTTAATAGTCACTTTTTATATTGACACTTTTATGGTCAGTTTATTTATTATAGAGTGGCAGGAAAAAGGGGCAGACACTTTTGTGGTCACTTATTTTTTATTATGGTTAAATTTTTAAAACATGTATATGGCACTATAATATGATATAGATCCCATTTTATCAATTAAAGATTTAAGGTGATTTTTGTCTGCCCTTTTTTCTTGCCACTCTAACTAAATCCTGTAATTTCCGTTTTCGTTAGTTATTAAAATGGCGTAATATAGACCTATATAGTTTTACTTTTTACTATATAACTTAGGTTCATTCTTTTCCTCTCTCTCTTTGAATCATTTTTAGTAAAAATTTGACGATATGATATGTAAACCATACAAATATTTACTAAATATGACGATCTGTCATGTAAAATTATTTGCATATCTTCTTGTTAAAAACATAAAAAAAAGAGCAAAGCTGAATTGTGAATCATATGTAATAGTTTTGTATTAGATCAGTTTATATATGCATACGTTTCAAGAATGTGATAAACATGCATAAAATTTTTTAATCAACATTTTGGTTAACAACAATTTTTGATGCTTCAAGATATAACGAACCTTGAGCGGAGTTTGTGGATGCTGTGCCCTCAACACTATCGAGCAGTCCATCCAAAAAATTACTTTGGAACAAGAAATAGGCGAGATAAGGGATAAAAATAAATATAATGTCAAGACCATAGAAAGTCATACCCTGAATCCATTGAGCCATGATGTATTCTGAGTCTTTGTTATAATCGAACCATGTTGGTGGTGAAGCTCCCATGATAATGAAGATAATTCTAGTAATCAATAGTAAAGAAAAGAGTATTGTAACAACAATAGATAGAATTGTTCTAAATCTCATAAGATTTAATGAATCTTGTTTTCTTATTGTGAATAATATAAGGAACATTGGATACACAATCAAAATGAAATTGAATACGTCGTTAACAACAGCGCATGTGGCGAAGGCAACATTTAGATAAGTAACATTGTATGACAGCATGATGATTAATAAATAAACTGTGTAAAATACTGATGTTGTGAAGTAAATAAAAGCAAAATAGTAGCTGAAAGAACCATAAATTAATTTGATATTAAATTGCTTCGTAAATTTGTTGAGATAAAAGAAAAGATAGACGGATAATCCTGCAATCAATGTCTGAGGAAGGCATAATTCAATAAAAAAGGCTTTGTTGGAATCAAATCGTCCATTAGGAGTTTCATAAAAGAAGTTCAGGCCCAAAATTGTAAATGAAATAGCTGCGATTAATATCTTGAATACTATTCTAAATAAAACCTTACCTGACGAAAAATCAGCACGAATTATGTATAGAACAACTGAAATAACAGCAAATGCTGCGCATGCTGTCAATAATACAAATGCTATGATTGGTGCCGCATCTTTACACCTGTGACTTGAGCCAACGATGAAGCTGCAGGTTGATAAAAGCATCTTAAGAAATCTGACGACAAATGACATGTAATTCAACCTTATTTGTTTATTGTCAAAAATGATCCCAATTCCTGCCTTGTATAGTAATTCAAGAATTTTGAACATGTTTGCTCGGATTTTGAGAAGTTTAGATTGAATTATTTTAAACTCTTTACAATGTAACTCGCCCTAACCTTATCGAAAAATTGAATCAGATTGGGAGTTATCGAGTTGTTTAATTTGTAAATTTACAAGTTAATTTGATGTTTTGTTTGATGTGTATATGTTTCTTAAGAAGTAACTCGTCCTAACAATTGAATTCATACAGCTAGATGTTATAAAAAGGTTAATTGTCACTTTTAGTTAACAAAATGATTAATTGTGATGATCTTATGGAAATTAAAACTCTCCCTGGAAATAGCAATCTCAGAATTATGAAAGATGAATCATCTGGATACTTGTATTTTCGAAAAGACTGCGATTCTGAAAATTTTTCAAAAAATCTATACGAAAATTTGGACAAACGAAAAAAATTTTTGTATCCATCGATTTTAAGACTACTAGGTTATGAAAATGCTCAGGAACAGCTCATTTTATATTTAGAATTCTGTCCATACCTCGATATTGTTCAATACCTTAATACCTTTGTTTTCGAACACATTGATATTCTCAAATTCTTCTATCAGTGTGCAAAAGGACTTGAATATTTGCATTCAAACAACATTTTACATCGTGATATTAAACCTGAAAATATTTTAATCAATCGGCATAAAGACGCTGAACTGGGCGACCTTGAATACATGACTAATGATAACAATCCCAAATCATTAATAGGCAACGATGTTCTCTTAGAATTATCAAAAATTAATCCAAATGAGCTGACTTCGTTTAAATCAGATATATACTGTCTTGCAAAAACATTTGAGAAACTTATTGAATCTAATGCAGAAGATATTTATGATGATTACCAATTTTTAAAGCGAATTATTGAAAATTGTACACAACGTGACCCAAGTGCTAGATATGATGCATCAGAACTTGTTAAAAATCTTGAAAAAGAATATTTTAAAGTTCCTAAATTAATGGAAATTATAAATGAATTCAACAATAACGCGCAGGACTCAAATTTAGAGGAATATAAGACACCTATAACTTGCGAATATTTTAAAGAATTTGAAAATTGTGAAAATGAAAATTACATGTTACAAACTTATGTATCTTTATCATGAGCTCTCTGGAATTGATAGATCTAAGTAGATAACAGTACCGCTTTTTGCGGTCCAGTTTAGAAAAACAAATGTATGTTTATAATTTTTTTTGACGAATGTCAGAAATATTTTGACAATTGTCAAATATTTAAAGTATTTCATGTCACATGTCATTTAATGTTTTCATTTTTAATTTATTTGATAAAATGCGAACCTAAAATGGTTTTGGATGTTCTATATATTAATCCTGGTCGAAATCCGTTTGAACTTTATCCTGCATGTGATATGCCGCTTTGTTTCACGCAAAATGCAATTCCACATAAATCAAAAGACCAAGTATTTAAATGTTCCTCATATTTACTAACTGTTCATCCATCGCTTCTTAATAATGCGCCAAATTTGCTTTGTAAAACGAAATTATCAGAACAAAACAAAACTGTTATTTCTAGAATGATAATGAACGACTTTCAAATCTCATTTAACATCAATGGAAGCAGAGCAACAGTCCCTATAAGTACTGATGGAAAAAAGCTTAACACACATTTTTCATTCAAAATCTTTGCCAATTCTAACGGAAACCTCAAAATTAGTTCAATAACATCATCTAAGCCAGTCAATGTATCTGGAAATGAACCGTTCGACATAACATACTCATTTGAAAGAGTGCATTCGATCAAATACTATACACTCCCAGATTCATTGAAAAAATTGTATTTCTTTATTGCCCTTTTCCTTGGTATCTACTTTATTCTTATTATCAAGCCAGAATTCACAACGAGACCAATATCTGCAGTTGTTTCAGCAATTCCTCAAAATAATTACATCCTTGCTGTATTTTGCGGTGCTGGTTGTGGTTTTATTGCTTTCTTTGTTGCGATGTCAATTGTTTTCTCGATCAAACCAACATCTTACAAATCTTGGTGGCTATCATTCGCAATTCCAGCTGCAGCTTCATCATTTGTTAACAGCATTGTCACATCTTTCCTCTGCGTCACGTGGAAACTTAAAGATGTTGCATCGGCTCATTATTTTTCACCTCTTTTAATTCCAGCCATGTTTTTGACGATAGTTTTCAGTGTCCTTTGGATTCCAATATGTGTTGGCAGCTGTATCATCATTCCGCTTAAATTAGTATTTTCATTTATAATTTCCGTCATTTTCATCAAACTTCCAGTTAACCTTGCAACTTCTATCATTTTCAGCATGATTTTCAGTATAAATAACTTCCACCATTTGATTAATATCCCAGTCAGACGATTTATAACCAGCAGAAGAACATTTTTGGTTTTTGCGAACTGCCTTTTGTTCTTTATATTGTTCCCAATTTCCAAATCTGTTGATAGCGCATTCAAATATCAGACAAGCAACGTAAACTGGTTTTCAGCAATATATGTAATTCCAATATGGCTTTTCTCCTGCATTTGCATTGGAATTTCTTCGCTTGCTCTCGGTGACGCCGAAGATTGGGCGATGTTTTCATTTATTTCAACTGGAGGCGCTGGTTTGGTCTTTTGGATAGTTAAAATGATCATATACACATTTGTTGATCATATGAATGGAACTTTACAGGTTTCTTTCCAAGCTGGAATTATTGGGTTTATTTCTCTCTTCATTTCATTAGCTGGAGGATCCGTTAGCACACTATCTGCACTTATTTGGATCCTTTTAACTGGAGCTTCTGCAAAATCAGCCTAATTTGTCTTATAATATTAATAAATATTACTGTTTGTTTTAAAATCTATATATTGTTTGAAAACACTTCAGCAGCATATTGATTTTCTTTAAATTGCTAAATAATTTTTCTCCATAAAAAAATAATTTCGAATTTCAATATTATTCGTTTAGGTACATGTAAATATATATGACATATTATATAAAAACACGTTTAGATTTATCAAATGTCGATGAAATATTTATCTGAATTTGAAATATTCTTGAGTTTCGAAATTTTTATAATGTAATTGAACAATTTAGGAAGGAAGCAGTCCATTGGTAAAAAGATCAAAATAAATAAACGTACACTTTCCATGGAATTCAATGATGGATCTTTCATGACACAAAAAGAAGAGATCGAGTATTTGAAGGCCCAATTGCAAAAAGAAAGGGAGGACTCTGCCAAAAGGGAAGAATCGCTTCGCGAGCAGCTTGAATTTGCTTTAAGATCTTCCGAAAAAATATCACAAGAATGTAACAGATCTATCGAAATTGCAGAAAGACTTAGATCTTACATTGAAGGTGATCCGAACATAAATTTCCTCGAAATTAAAAAAGATTTAAATTCTGAGATTTCAAAAATGACTCAAGATCATCAGAAAGTTAACCATCTCAACCAAAAATACAGAAATGACTTGATAGAGTCGCAAAACAAGCTCAGTCAGCTTCGTTTAGAAATTGCTTCATTATTTGAAGAACAACTTGCTGCTGCAAAGAATTTCCCACAATTTGCGCATCCCCTCATAAATATTTCTACAAAAATAGATACATCTGATATTTATTCGATCATCAACGCAATTAGACAAACAAACCAAGTTCTTTTTACTGCTTTATCGCAGAAATGATAGAAAACCATAAGAATTAGTTTAATTACTCAAAGTATTTTTGTTTGATATTAATTTTTCTTTGTTAATGTTATTTCTTGCTAGTATACATAAATGTTTGTTATTTAAAACATTATTAAGAGAAATACCTTTATAAAAAAAAACTCTAGAAATTCGATGAATTCTTAACCTCCATTTTCAGTCTGGACATTGTCTTTGACTCCTTGCTTCTTACAGGTTTGTTCTTCTTTCTATTTTCTTTAGAAACCTTAGCCATAATCTTCTTATCTTCATCAACATCACCATCTTCTTCTTCCTCAGTTGGTTTGCCTTTGCCGATAAGATCTACTGGAATGATTTCATCCTTGAAGTCAGAGAACTGTGGTAACGATTCAACTCTTAATTCCATGCGATTGCTAAAGAATTCACGAAGCTCGTTCAAATCGTGGTTGAACTTTTCTTCAGCTTCTGGATCTGTATATCTAAGGCACTGTGGGAAGTCAATAATTGTAATAGAAAGGTCATCTTTAACAATAATGTTGAATTGTGTTAAATCTGCATGGACGACACCAATCTTAAGGAGGTTAACAGTTACGTCAATGATTTCATTAAAAACTTTCTCTGGATCTGATAATGTTTGGACATTGTTAAGAAGAACACCATCAACGTGTGACATGACAACGCAGTGACGGTTGTGATCGATAGCATCAGGAACTGGGAACTTAAGATGAGCAAGACCTTGCATATTCAAAAATTCACGCTGAGCTGATAATCTGCTCAAGTAAAGCCAGCTGCTTGTATGTTTTCCTGCTAAATACTCGCGTGTGTCTTTTGCTTTGCGGAAGGAAACACGTCCAATTCTGTGGAATTTGACAATGACTGGTTTTTTGTCGGCATCATATGCAACGTAAACATCGGCTTCCTTACCTTGACCGATTAGAGGACCAATATCTGTGATTGTGTTTCTCTTGACTAATGCATGAAGTGCAAGGAAGTCGTAGCCTTGTTTTGTGAGTTGATAACCATCATATGGCTTGCCTTGGTGTGAAATTAGCTTGTGTCTAAGAAGATAATCGAGGTCATGATGAATTGTTCCTCTTAATCCTGCGATTGAAGCAACAAGCTCGCCAGCGACAAGTTCATGGTTGCGCATACCGAGTTCGACCGCCGTGAGTACACGCCAGACATCCTCTTCGATGTATTTTAAGAGCTGAGCATCTAAAGACATCCTAAAATTTTAGTCTCAATAAAAATCTCTGTGGTCATGAATTTTAATTTTTGTATATTTATCTATGGATCATAAATTATCAGTATTTTCTCTAAAATCTTCAAAATCTTTGAAATTGAGAAATTTGTCATGTAATTTAATTTTTGACTTGTAAACTCTTTTCAAACTCGTATAAATCATACATTTGAGCTAAAAACCATATAATTTTACTAAATCAATAAAGAAATTTTGGGAATATTGATTAAATTATCGAGATACGATGTTAATTTCCAATTTTATTAAATATTTTTGAATAATTAATAGAGTTTTATTAAATTTTCGAATAAAAAAGAAAAACAAAAAAAATGAAAAATAAAAGTGACAAACAATGGCAACTGCTGCGAGTGATGACTTGCAACAATATCAGATCGCTATAAAAATTGCAGAAGCCCATATAAAACTACTAACAGAAAAGCCTCTGGAAGAAACAATGGCATCGCTCACTGAATTTGAACGTTTAAAATTTAAAACAACTATGGCCTACGCGCTTACAACTCTCCAAATGTGCTACTTAAAGGCTAAAGGTGAAAATATTGAGTCGCACCCGAATAAGCATTACTTGGAAAAACTGAAAACTTTATATACTAAAATCGATAAGTACATCGACTCTCCAGCTAAATAGATCTCATTATTGTTTGTTGTTATGCAAAATAAATACATCCTGCGTGTTTATTTATTTCCAAAATTATTATTTTTTGCAAGAAAATTGTTTTTGATTTAGTAATAGCTTGGCTATGAGGAAGTGCAAATAATTTTAAAGTTTGGCGAGATCCGATTAAATTTGCCTGAATATCGTCACAATTCGGGTTTTCAGTTTCATTTTTAGGGTCTAATTAGCATGTATGTCGTATATTTAGGGACAAGCGAGATAAAAAATGTGTACGTTTAATAATTTTTGATTTTATCAGTTTTTCGCATATGGAGTTAAACTGGGATAATCTAAATTCGCATACTGTCGTCAGTCTACGGCAGGCATGTAAAGAAAGAGGGATTAAACTTACTCCAAGACTCCGAAAAGCGAATATAATATCATTATTGGAAGAATATCATGAAAACGACGTAAAAAACATCGAACTAGCAAATAAGGTGCTTATTCCACCTCCAGTTGACGAAAATAAACGCGTTATATCTCCATTAAATATTCCGAAAGACTTTCAATTCAAAAGGCCGCAGACAAAACTACCATTTGTACAGTCAGCACAAGATAATAAACCATCGTCACCATCTGCTTTCGAATATTCTTCGCCAATTTCTACAAAAAATGCAATAATACAAACTCCGCCTAAAATAAATATCGACCAGCAAGTTACACCGATTATATCTCAACCAAAAAAGGTTACTTTCAATGCAAAACACTCACCTAACTTGACGGCTCTTAAAGGCAAAAGAATGATTCCCGCAAGAAGAAGGATGCAGCGAAAGAAATACCTAATAATACTATCCGCCTCTATGGCACTGCTTGTTCTTATATTATTTTTACAAGCTTTCCTTTGAATATTTATAGAATTTTCTACCTTGTTTGAATAAAAATCATTTGTTTATGTATACTATACCACATAGAACATGTTTCAAATAACAAAAATGTAAAATAATTTTCGAACCAAATTAAATTTTTGGAAATTTTTTATAGCTAAGCTAAAAATAAGATGAAATGATAATGATTTTTTTTAAAAAATTTAATAGACCAAAAACATAAATCGAGTATAATAACATACTGATTGTTTTATGTCCGAAAACGCAAAGAAAATTATAACAGGGGGAAAATCAAATTATGGGGATTACACGAACGATAACGATTATTCATATTATTATGAGTGGAGCAAAATCTGTTGTTCAATTCCAGATTGGCGAATTTGAAGTTGCTGTATCGATATATGACGAGAATGCTCTTGTTATCATCCATAATCAGATTCCTGGAGTTGGAACAATTATCAAAACAGAGAAATATGACCAAATTGTTGAAACAGATGTAATGATTGGTCAACAAAATCAATACTTAGAATTACTTTGCTTAGAACTTACAAAATTGCTTGGTTTTCCAAACATGGTTTACATTTTATCTTTCAAGGGAGATAAATTGGCAGGATTTGATGAGATTCGTGCCATACTTGAAGGATTCAAACAACATATCAAAGTTCCTCCGAAGATGTAATTTTGAATTTTTTATTGTCTGTATAATACTACTGAAAATCAATTAGCATTGATTTCACAATCCTTATATTTTGTTAAAAATCTTTACTAAAACTCAATATAATAATGTTATGAAATATATTGCAAATTTATAAAATTTTTGCTTGTTTACAAGAGCATTTTGTAAAAAAATGTGAATATATTGTATAATTTTTTTTGCTTACTTATCAAATATATTTTAAAGTTCAATACCGATGTTTGGAGCAACATCAACATCAACATCATAAACTGGATTTGGCTCTAATGGGGTGAAATCATCTCTCTTTGGTTCATATTGTAACAATCTTGTGCAATCACTCTTAAATTCATTGTTAACGAGCTTATCTGTGGACTGATTCTGAATATATTCAGAAGGCTGTTCACCGCTGAAGCAGTTGTTCTCCAAAAGAACTTCACTAAGATATGTATAAATTGCAGTGCCGTTTTCTTTGGCTGTGTTGTCAACGAATGCGCAGTCCTTGATGTCAGATGCATAATCAGCAATCGACAAACGAACATAAATTGCTCCACCATTGATTCTTGCGTTATTACGGATAAACTTGCAAGCTCTGAGTGTCATTGTAGCAGAAGCTGTGTATATGGCACCACCACGGCTTCCAAAGTTCTCTTGGAAGATGCAATTATTCAAAATGAAATCGCAATCTGAGAAGAAAAGCGATTCAGACTTTGAGAATCTGCAGTCATTGCATTCGATCAAAGCTTCCTTGACAGCTTTAATTGGGCGCTTTCTGTTGTTTGAAAATACACAATTATCAAATTGAAATGTTCCTCCGTTTACATCAATGATATCATCATTGTTTTCTGTAAATGTGCACTCCTTGAAGTTGATGAGTGGCCACTGATTTTCTGTCATTGTCCTTGTTAAAACTTTCTTTTCGAAATGTGTAAATGTGAAACCGATAAAGCGAGCCCAGCAGTAGCGGGAAGCTGAATGAATATCAAATAGCTGCTCTCCAGCCATGAAACGGCCGTTGATTTCGGTTTTTCCACTTGCTGAAATAAATGTAACATTCATAAACATGGCAGTATGAAGTAAATCGGAGAATGCTGAAGGGAAGCTTGTGATTTCTATCTTATCTTGATCAAAATAAACTGTATCACCGTTTCTCAATGTATGAGATGCAGTGTCGAAATCGCACGCATTCGCTATACAATCGCCAATGCCTGCCTCCTTGACGTGGAGTGTCCTCAACTCACGCGCCAAGACTTTGGAAAACAAGACGAAACCAAACATTATTATTTGACGGTTTTGTCAATTTTTAATTTTTTTATTCACATCAATTTTTTTTATTTGGATTCGCTTTTCTACAATAATACATAAAATCACGTTTTCTTGATAAAATTTTTATAATTTACATAAAATTTCATCATTTATATCAAAAAGAAAGAAGATGTAGCTACTGTTGACGATAACATATCTATTTCTCACTGTTATTTTGCAAATGAATTTATATCTTCTCAACATCAAATTCAATAATCATTTTTGATTCTTTCCCTTCAAATTATAAACATTAGGTAAAAAGTTTGACCTAAATTTGATGTTTATACTTATAATATTAAAAATAATAATATTTTAGATATAATTATCGATAATAAGTGCCTACAACCAAGATTTAGACAAATTAGTCTCAAATGAGTTATTTCCAATCATATATAGTATTGCTAATTCAATCAAAATTAAATTCAGTATAACTTCTGATAACAATGATTAATAACTATAATTAATTAAAATTCTTTATATGTATGAATTTTTCAACTGCAATGAATATTATATTCAGGCAAAGCTCTATAATTTTTGAAAAATCAATCATCAATTTTATTTGTAAGAAGTATTTGAATGAGAATTCATTATGATACATATTTAAATGATTCTAAATAATAATATTATGATAAAATACTATGAAATATCATGAAAATTAAATTTAATTAGAATAAAATTAACCTGTAAAATTATCTTTGTCATATACAACTATCTTTTTGGGATAATTGATTTTCAAATTTATAAAATCAGAAAAAAAGTACATTAAATTAATAATCGTGTGGCATCTGTGAGACATCGGCCGAAATGTTGACAGACTTCCTCTTCCTCTCTCTTCTGTCATCATCGCTGTCGCTGTCATAGTCGTTATTTTCGGAGTTGTAGTATTCATCGTCATCATCGGAATAATAGTCTTCTGATGAATACTCCTTGTTTGCTGGAGATCTGAGCGTTCTCGAGCCAAGTGATGGACGCTTGATGGCGAGAGAGTTGAACTGAAGTGTGGCAAGGTTGGTGAGATCCTCGCCGACCTTCTCGACGACCTGTTGGGCGGCTTCTGGTGTTTCGTACTCATCTGCGCCGTGTGCAACGACTGTGATGTGGGCCTCGTCATTTGTGGATGCGTCTGCCTCTGAGACGTATGGGAGCTTGAGGCCGATAAGGTTGCCGACAGCGGAGTGGAGGTGGAGCTCGACCTTCTGCAAGTCCTCAGCGAGTTGTCCTGTGAGTTCCTCGACGATGTCGTTGAGCTCTGGGACGTGCTTGATCTGCATGAAAGACATCATGCCCTTCATTGCCTGATTCGTCAAGGAGTTGAGGTAGACAGCGTCCTGCTTGGAGGCGATGGATGGGATGTAGCGCTGTCTGTCCTTTGATGGGAGCTTGGCGAGTGCCTTGTATGTATCGTCTGTTGGGAGCATGCAAGAGACGAGGCTCTTTGAGTTCTTAAGGGAGTCAAGGAGTTCAAGGATTGGGTCGACTGTCTTTGGACGGGCACCATCATAGAGGATTTGCATGAGTGTGTTGTTGGACTGGACGACCTTAGCGAGCTGGTTGCACTGCTCAGCACCACCGTAGTTGTTCCTGATGTCGAGGGCGACGATGTGGTCGTTGGAACGCATGGCGCGGAGGACTGGTGTAAGCTCAGATTCCATGCCGTTGGACTTGCAGCCCTTGAGGCCGATTGACTTGAGCTGTGGGATGGCAACGAGCTTGGCGAGGCAGTCACCGATGCCTACCTGTGAGTGGTGGAAGTTATCGTTGAGCTGGAGAGATGCAAGATTTGGTAATTTTGGAACCATCTTGACGAGTGTCTCAACATCATCCTTCTCGAGGCCACTGTCGTAGAGATCGAGGCCGACCCAGGCAGATGGTGTCTTCTTAAGAGTATTGAGAACATCTGTAAGATCCTTGCCGTGGAGCTTAAGACCACCCATGTGGAGTGTGAAGTTCTTGCAGATATCGGAGTTGTGCTGGATAGCTTTGATGACTTCTGTTGCCTGTGAGATGTTTAAGCCTGAGCCGTTGATGTTAAGCTCCTTAAGGTAAGCTGAGTGAGAGATGAATGTGAGCAAGGCGCTAAGAGAGTTGGACTTGAGCTTGGAGTCAGCAATGTTAAGATTCTCAAGTGGTTGTGGATATGAGACGAGACCTTCAAGAATGTGGTGGACACCAGAGTTGATGCCTCCGAAATCGATGGACTTGAGGTTGTAGGAGCCATTATCAGCCATGTTCTGGAGATGCTTCTTGAAAATCTGAGCGGACTTGTCTGTGATCTTGGCGTTAGGGATGTGCAAGTACTGGAGCTTCCAGAGTTGCTTGTTGACAGAGATAGCCTCGAAGAGCATTGTTGTAGCGTTGGCAGAGAGATCGCAATCACCAAGGTCGAGGAAGAAGATTGGTGATGGATAGTTGAAGAAGGCCGCCATTAAAGGCTCAGCATTCTCGAATTTGTTGCCGGAGAAATCCCAATAACGAACATTGCACTTCGGGTTGTTCTGGATGGCCTGGGCGAGCTCTTCAACGCCGAGATCGATGTTGCAGTTCTCGAGGGAAACAATGTGGATGTTGTTGTTGACTTCGATGAGTGGTGCGATTGCCTTGAAGAGATCTGGGCGAATGACATCAGTGCAGCAGATACCGAAGACGTATGGGCAGTACTTGAGGGCGTAGAAGAACGGTTCTAAGTCCATTGGCTGTCTAAGGTTAGTTTCAATAAGATCTAAAGGCAACTGGTTTAAGTTGACGAGACCGTTGTTTGTCATAAGGTTCTTGTGGTAGAACTGGACAACACGGTGGTGATAAGTAGCGTCGAAGTAAGAGCATGCAGCATTGTAAGTAAATTGAAAAGCTTGCGAAGGAGAGAGCTGAGGTTCGAACTTCGGGAATTTTGACGGATCATGTGGCACGAATTTGAATCTCTTGGAGACTGGAATCAATGCGCACGAGAGAATGTAATCTCTGACAATAGTTCTTGCGAGACGCATAGCTTCTTGTGTATAGATTGTGTATTGATTTTCGTTTGATGCTAATTCAATATAATAATCTGATTTCGTCGACATTGAAATAATATCGAGAAGATGTAATTGACCGAGCATTGAGAATGATTTTCCAATAACTTTCTTTTTCGCGAAGACAAGCATGTGTTCAGAAAGGACAACGGCACCTTTCTTATGTTTTGTTCCGTTGATTTTAACGTCTGCTCTAATGGCAATGTGAATCTTAGCCTGGTTCAGCGGGACGAGCTTTTCAACACTCTTTCTTTCATGAGCGTCTAAGTGATAATCAAATGTTGGTTTTTCGTTCATGAAAAAAATAAAAAAAAAAAAATAAAATAATCGGTTAATTTCAATCAAAAAGTAAACAGAATTTTTATGGAGGATATTTAGATAATTTTAGGCATAAATCATCAAAAACTTGAAGAACGGTTTTTCGATATAAACATCTGAATTTTTTTTTGGATTTTTTTCATCGGAAAATATTGCTGGTTCAGCCTTATTTACAACATGAATGTAAAGGTTTGCGTTTTTTATAATTTTATTTCATAATTTTTTTGTTTTTTGCGCATTTTTTACAGCAAACTGAGCTTTGTTCCGCTGATTCCAGATGAATGACTGGCATCTATGATATATTGGAGCTAAATGTCCCCTTCAATAGCATTAGTTCATGTCAAAAATAAATCCGACTTTTTATATTTCCGTTTAACAAGTTATTTACAGACATGAATAAGCAAAGGAACTTGTATAAGGCATTTGAATATATAACAAATGCTCATAACTTAAAAAAATCGAGTTTGTGATAATTTTTATTTTACGTTTTGATAACTATACGTGTTAAATGCAGATTTGATGTGTTAAGTTCGGACAATCAATGATGTTGAGGTATTTTGGGATATAACAAATCTTATTTTGATTCGAACAGATATTGGTAATGAATATCATGAAATACCTTTATTTGGTAGCTATTGTTTGTGTATATACACAGTTACTGTACATTCATTATAATAAATTTTGATCTGCAAAATTTGATTTAGTTTTTGTCTAAAAGATGATATATTAATTTTAATTAAGGTGCAAAATACATATTTGCGTGATCATGGACTATTAAATATAAAGATATTATTATTTGAAAAATATTTTTCGAAAATTTCGTAACGAATTTAAAGCTATTGAGTTAACACCACTGAAAAATCAATGAATTATGATTATTTGTACTGTAAATCAAGGTTTCAAAAACTATTGAATTTTTTTTACTTCATTTGCACATCCAAAGCCTTCAATGATTTTCATGCATGCCTCATGGAGATTTACATTGGGGAAAATGTCTCTAGTATTAGTAAAACATGAATATTATTGACGGCCTTGGAGAATCAAAGAGAATAATACATTTGTATCAAAGAACAATCGAAATTATGAATATTATAAGGTTCTTAAGCATATGTATAAGTTTCACAATGGCCTTTGAAGACCAAATAGTTTACTAATTTCTTAATTTTGCGTTTGCACATATTCTGAGCTAGCAAATCCTCAATTATGAATTTTCTTAAGTGGAAGTCTTATATCATGCTTTTTAATAAACTATTTTTATCAATAGTCAACACAGGAATAAGAAAATCAGGATAGTGCTTAATGAAAAGATGCTTGATATTGCTGCAGCATGCTAATTAGTCTTGTTGCTATATATATCGATGATGATTAGAATCTTAAGCATTTTCTTGAGTTTTGAAATATCTCAAATAAACTCTGATTCATATTGACACTATCGATATCACACATACTAATGAGTATATTCCATAAGTGTTGAGGCGCAAAAATTATGATGTCAATACCGTATATGAATTTGAGGGTCATAAGTGAATCTGACGGTCATCTCTCAATTTTAGTTTACAAAATAATGGTACCA
>MRSU01003381.1:0-15807 GCA_008369845.1 Trichomonas gallinae | reverse complement strand
AATGGTCACTATGTGCTCATTCTATATTATTAATTTACAGAATTTTTAGTTGTATTTTTCTGCCGGACAACCTTTTGTAATGTGTTGTAAGATGTCAGAAAAATTATGAATTTGCTCAATACTCATCAATGTTATTATAGTCTATAGAGTTTGCATAAAAAGTTGTAGACGGTGCCTTTAAAATGGGGCTTTAGGTGCTCATCTTTTGCATATTATCATTATAAACATTAATTAATCATCTATTAAGATTTCATAGCTAACTTATATTATGAGAATAATATGTAATGATTGCGTCACTTTTCTTGAATTATCATGTCACTTTTCACTAAATTTGCCACCAATTTATAATGTTTGATGATGATGACAAATTTCTGGATATTTTAAGGAGAACCTTAGCAGTTTCATCAAACAGAGTATTACTTAACTATTTACAGGACTTAGATATAGCATTCGGCCGTGATTGTGATCCGATTTTCGATATTATTGTTTCAATTCTCTCTTCAAAGACAGACGAGTACGAAAATATTGAAATATGCACTAAAACATATGTAGACGAAAACACTCGTGGCAAAATAAACTTAGCTCGAATTCCAAGAACAAATCAATTAGTTGCGCACAAAGGAATAAAAGCGAATACAATTACTGGAAAACTCGAGGCCAAACAATTTTATTTGAATTTTGGACAATTCATCAATTTAATTTTTTCGCAAGGATTTGAAATTAAATCACATAATACAGAACTTTTTTATATCGCTACAAAACTTCAACCTTTTATGTCTTTGGATGTAATTTTAAAGCATTACCAAAAAAATACTGAATGTCCAATTTTTATTTCAGATGTTCTGCGAATTTTAGTTCAAACTGCACGAGCAATCGAACAGCTACACAATCATGATACGATCCACCTTGATATCAAGCCAAGTAATATTTTAATTTCAGATGAATTAAATTCTGTTCTATCTGATCTCGCTTTTTGCATTAAAACTGGAACTCATATACAAGATATTTATGCATTTGGAACTAAAATTTACATGGCACCCGAGTTATATGAAACTGATATTAACATCCCTAACAGAGTAGATAATCATTCATTTACATCCACAATTGTAAGCGTGTTAACCAGGATAACTCCTTTTTACACTTTTGATGATGATGTTTACGGTGATAACAATCCAAATATTACTAATTTTCCATATTCATTGAACCAACTTCCATTTTGGAAATCCATCACGCAAGAAATATTCAATGGATGGGATAAGGACTTGAAAGAATTCAAACCAACGAAAATTCTAAAGCTTATGGCTGAAAAAACCGATAAAGTCATTGATTTGGTGAAAAAACACAAAATCGATGAACTAAAGAAGTTCTTTGAAACGGAGAAAAATGAAGACTTAGCTATTAATCCTGTTGACATGCCTTTCTTTGATGACTTCTGCAAATATTATTCGTATAATGGCGACGACAAAAAGTTTTTATACGAACTATGCCAATATGATCTCTTATTTTGCCAAAGCATCAGAGAATGGTATTACAAGGAGATGAATATCAGCCTTGTTAATGAGTATAACAATGCACAGCTCACGCGAAGAGATGAAACCTATCGTTACGACTTATATATGGGCATGAAAGATTCATTTGTTTCTATAACGAAGTGCATGAAAATCCTCGATGATGTGACTCTCAAGTTACTTTACAGAGGTGACACTGGAAAGGAAGATGTTCATCCTTCATATCTGAACGTAGGTGAATTAACAAAACTTAACTCAAAAATCAAAGAACAATCAAAAAACATTCTGCAATATAAATATACTCCTATTCAAACTTTCTGCGATCCTTTCACCAGGTTGAAAGATAATTATAATTATATCAATGAACTGACAATAGTAGCTTGCTCAATTTGCAAGAAAATTTTCGAGAAAGGCTATGATGGTGTTAAAGATATCATGGTTGTTATTGATAAGGGACAACATGTTTTGCATGCAGGATACTACAGAGTGAGAAAAACTGCGGTTTCGGCTCAGATGTACAGAACATATTGGCGAGAGAAAGATTTACTGAACTTCATGAATCAGAAAGGTATCTATGATTTATACAAAGTAAATAAGTATGGTGTCACGAAAATAGATGGAAAAATGTTCTGTACATCCCATTTGAACTGGCTAAAACAATTCAATGTACAAGATGCTTCAGATTATACCATCAGAGAAGTCATTCCTTTCGATATTGTTGCGAAATATGGAACACACAAAGTAATCTTGTTCAGACAAGATGACATCATTCCTGCAACATTTGTCTTTAAACCGACTTCCAAAGTTGTCATTCAATGCAATGGTAAAGATTGTTGTTGGTTCGAGGCTGATGGTACTTTGCTGAAAGTTGTCGCAAACTGGGATGCAACAATTTCTGTGTTCAAAAACACAGCGAAAAACATTAACAAAGCAGAAAAAATTGAACTCCAACCTATAAAATACTAAATATTACTGTTTGTTAGTTTTATAGATTCACATTATTCCAACTTATTTTACTTGAAATTGGTTGATCTGAATATACCTAATGATTTCTAAAAAATGAAGAGAGAGAGGAAAAAAAAGCATTCCATATTTTTTAGTTATACTTGAAACCAATTGACATTATGATAAGTACGCATAGTGATGTGCATTATTATTTTAAATATAGTTAATGAAGAATAGTGGAAATTTATGAGCATTCATATATTGCAATGACACTAATAAATTGTATTGTTAAAAATGAATTAATAACATGAGATAATTTAATATAATAAACAAACAAAAATATAAATTATTGAGGTGGAACAAGAAGGGAAGAAATTGGCTGATCTGCATAACTTTGAGGAGCAATTGTGATGAATGTAGAAGATGAATAAGATGTTGAGATGTTGCGAAGGAGAACATTGACAGCATGTTCAAGGCAAACAAAAGTTTCGAATGTTGTGTATTCGTCAGGTGTGGCTTCGATGAGAAGTGGATCAATGATCTTCGAAAGTTGACGAACAGAATTTTTGTAATCATACCTTGAGATGAAATTCTTTATCTGGACTAGTCGTGTATCTAAGCAGAGTCCAAATGGATGGTTCGTTGTGACAAAACAAGAAGAGCAGAAAACTCCACAATATAAGCAGAGACAACGGAAATTTAATTCGTCAATTTTGTTGGAATTCTTATAGAATGTTTCGACAAGAGAATCAACACTATATGGATTCGTTGTGAGTCTTATAATAGAAAGGAATGCTTTGAAGTTCTCTTTCGCTATGAAATCTTTCTCACAAAGTTTTTTGAACAAACAATTGCTTTCGATGGCCTTCGACAAGAAAATGTTTTCGAATAAAGAGCAACAAGCGTAAAACAGGACATCAATGTTTGCTGTCTCCAAGAGACTAACGATATTGCAAGCATTGCGAACAACCGAGAAACCGAAAGGACTGAAAACTCTTTCAACAAATTTGTAAGGATTCGCCATTGTTGATGAATCTGAGTTAAGATAAAGAGTTGTTGCAAAATTAAACGTATGTTTGCTCCAATTCTCTGTCTTGAACATTTTGATCATGTAAAGAAGTGGATCAGATTCGCTCTTTGAGTTTGCGATTCCTTCTGTAATTTTCCTTAAGAATTCTTTGTAAACTTGCTTCGATGTTTTGCTGAGAGCGAAATCGTGGAAGAAAGTATCAACTGCTGCGTTGCAGAAGAAATAATCAACATCACCATATCTGAAAACTGTCGATTGTGTTTTTCTATATTCGAACATTTCTTTGATTGTTTTAATAGTCCATGATGCAGGCGTTGTATTTTGTGTTGATTTCATTGGTGAGGCTGGATGATCATTTGTGATGAATGACGTTTTGACGCCGCTAAAGTTGCGACTCTTTGGCTGGCGCTTTCTGACGAAATCAATGCTAGGTCTGATGTCGAAAAGCAAGAAGTTTCCTGTGTTCGATAATTGGTTGATGTCGAAGACACTTTCTGTGTCAACTCTGCTCAATGTGCTCATGAATGATGCTTCGCTGCTCGATCTCGACTTATTTAATGGCATGAATTCAACTTTGCTGTCAGCAATTCTCACTGGATCAGTCTGTGTTGTGTTGTCGGTCATGAATTTGCTGACACGCTTGATTATTGATTCGGCTGTGTCAAACCAATCATGCAGATACAAATTAAACTCATCGTAAGTTCCTGGTGAAAGTATTGTATCGAAATTGCTCTTGATTGAGTCAATCCATTTCTTTAGTCTTGTTCCGAAGTTTGCGATGAAGTCAAGTCCAATTGTTTTCTCAGATACAAGCTTGAATGGTCCTTGAGCGCCTGTACCATATAATATTGACCATGCTTCAGCAATTTCGTTGTCTTCGTGGAACTCGATTTCAAGACTGTGCAGTGCATCTTCTACCGGCCTAGACATGTCTTGAACAAGCTTTGTCACTGAAAAAGTAATATCAGGAATTGTTGCTTGTATTTGCTTCAGTCTATCAGTTTTTTGGGTGACAAAAGAATCCAAATCTTTCGAGAAAGCGCTGAGTTTGAATGCAAGCGCTCTTATTTGAAGAGATTCAACAGTTCCGAGCGAATCCATGAATCTGCATTGCTTCCCTTCGCAAGCAGTGCGAAGTAATCTTGACGTATCTGTGAACCATTTAACAATTGGATTCATCAAAACCGAAGCTTTATCTCCTGATGGTTTAGTGAGCCATTGACAAATGGCGTCGATTCTTTGCTGGTAGATTCCGAGCTGTTCGTGGAAATCACTTGGAATGAAAGATGAAAGCTCTGTTTTCGCTGCCATTCTCTTTAACATGTCGATGCTCTGCAGTAAATCCATTGATGAGTTTCTTGCTTCCAAAATTCCAGGCGTTTCATCAATGTGTATCCATTCTTCTATTGCCTTTGCCCATGATTCGAAGTCATCAGACATCCTTTTCATTTCTCCTCCTTTCATTAATTCTTGATATTGTGTTGTGTCTTTGCTTTCCAAGACCATGTTGTTGTAGTCGTTGATGATTTTCGTTGAGTATTTCGAGCAGTTATCTGAGATGCTTTTCAAGTGTATTAAAACATTTGCTTGCGATTTGCAGCAAAGAGAGAAGACAACAACAGCTTTGTCATTCCATGACTCTGATAAATAATTCGCAGAATCAACAATTTCGTGTGTTTTTTGATTTATTATTCGGATATAATTTTCACCGCATAGTTTCCATTTATCATGCTTCAACTCTAATGTTTTGATGTCACCTGATGTTAATCTGCACATTTCTAATGATGCACTGCGCCAGACGTCTTTTGCATTCATAAGTGAAGTGTTTTCACTTTTTAGTGAAATGATGTGATTTTTTAATGCTTCGATTTCCGCTTCCATTTCTTTCCTTTGGTCAATTAAGCTCTGTGATGTCTTCCTTTCAACAATTACTTCACGTTCCACTGTTATTGGTGGCCTGCTTTTTAGCTCTATAATCTTCTGCTTAAACATTTCTGCATCAGCAATTGATTTTCTCATGTATTCCTGTGATGTCGTTTCAATATCAACAGTACAATCGCAAATATTGCCGAGCATGAAGGATAAACAGTCGAAAACTTTCTTGAGCAAGTCGCCTACGAATGGGCAGCGATTTTTATAGTCATCAACGAGATTTTGAAAAACTTTTTCGGTAAATGAGTCTAAAATCGTAGAAAAATGTTTTGCTGATTGTGAGGGACGGTTTTTATCGAATGTTGAGTGCGCAGAGTCAATGAGATTTGATGTGATTTGCGTAATTTCTTTCATTTCTTGTGCATTTAACAAATGTGTTTTTTCTTGTGGCACCATTCGTCCATTTTCATCATAACCAAATCCAACTGATCGTGCTTTTGTACGATTAAATGGTTTCTGGTCAGTTTCTTTACTTCGTAAAATTAAATCTTGAACAGATTTCTGTAATTCTTTAAAATCTGCTTCATTCGCAGCTGATTTACCAGTAATAGTGTAGTTGTATGGCTCAGAACCATCAAGACGACACATTTTAATCCTATTTAATGCTTCTTTACCATTAAATCTTCCTCTCTTCGCAGAAATTCGTTTGGTCGACTTTCTTGCATTATTTCCTCCGCCTTTTTTAATTGTAAAAATGTCAGCCCCGTCCTGCAGCTGAATTGGGGCCTCCATTTATAAACGTACACTTTTTCTGCATTTTGACATGTAAATATATTACAAAACAAAATGTCAAAAAATGTTTTTCATAATGAATTGAATAGTTACATATGATAAAATGTCAGTAGATATAGTTTTGGCGACAATTTGCAGATACACTATACACAACATACAATACTATTATAAAATCATAATTTTCATGAAATATCTATAATATCGATTTATCTCAATATTTGGGTAAAATGACGATAAACTAGAAAATTTGGGTAACATATGTGTTTCTTATTTAAAATCATTCGATTGAATTTATATTATAATGATGATGTGATGGATATGATGATATTAAAAACAAAAACATTTTCATTAAGATTGTGCTTATTTCATGATGAAATAGCAATTAAATATTGAGCACAATTGAAATATAATATTAAATTTTGAGAGGAATTAAGGAATTTGACACATGAATTTTTATTCACTTTTTGATTTTTGATTATTGATTTTACAATTTTGAATTGTCTTTGTCCAAGGACGTAGAGTTCCCTATGAAGGCAACTGAGGGGCTTGCTTTGCTAAACGCAAACTACAAAAAACAACCCGGGATAAGGTCGGAGATCTTCGGATTGAAACTCTTTATCTTAATTTCTGTGCCCTGTAATGGGGTTTACTAATCTTAGAGTGTATTTTCATAATATAATAAATCACAAAATAAAAAATGAGACGCAATTATATATAATATCAGGCATGAAAACTTTCCATCGCGCGTGGCAGTTCCAATCTAGAGTTTACAACATCTAGAATTAAAAGTGAGATTCTTGAAGACGCTTCTTCTACCTTGGCTTCTTTCAAGTCTTTGCATAATGTTATCTCAGGAACCTACAAATTCTCCGGACCGATTATTTTCATATTTCTTTCGATCCAGTAATTTCTGTCTTCACTTCCAAACAGAGGCCGCATGTTGTAGTTGTCAATTCAACTGATGGCATCATTTACAAATTCCTTTCTAAAAGCAAACGAAGATACAACACTTGACCATATGCAAATAATATTTTTTCCTGGTTTTGGTTTTATATATAGATAAGAATGGTGATTCAGATAAGAAAATAATTTCGATTAAAACATTAAACTAATAAAATATTTTATTTTTTAATATAAACAACAAATATTTATAATAACATGTTATCATAGTCTTGTTCTTCTTCTTCTGCCATGAAGAACATTCTGTCTAGTTCATTGATGAAGTTCATGTCAGGCAAATAAGTTTGAACAGGGAAAGTGAACAATTCTAAGTTGATTGAGAGCTCTTCTGGTTGCTCTTCTTTTGTTTCTTGCTGATCCTCTTCTTCAGCTTCATGTGCAGCACGTGGCACATCTCCTTGTGCAGATTTAGTATCATCATGCTCGTTATCTAAAACGCTTTTGATGATTTCGTCGATTTTGATTACATCAACCTTTTCTGTTTCTCTCATCATCTTCAATGCTTCAGTATCGATGAACGTTGAGCGCATCTTCGTGCACAACTCATAATTCTGAGAGAAAGGATCAACTTGTATTTGTTTAAATATATTCGTTAGCTCTGTGAATCTTTCGCAATCTTCCAAGCCTTCGATGCATGGATTCATCAGTGGGAACTGCTGTATTGTAGCGAATGTCTGCGGCTTTTGGTCCGGAGTACAGCATTCATGCAATCTCGGCACCAAAATCGCAACGATTCTGTCGAAGAAGTTGAAATCTGGGAATGAAATGCATTCCATGTCGGATGACTGAGTTGAACAACTCTCTGATCTTAGCATTATATCATCTATATCCTCTAATGCCATTTGGGCTTCCAATTCATCTGTAAACAGCTGTGTGTATAGTTTGATATCTGGGTCGCTGTTTTCTTGTTCTAATGCAATGTCGATGAATCTCGAAATCGCTTCGAAAACTTCTTTCTTGTTTTTGGCGAATTTTACAATTGATGTTGCGATTGTGTAAAGTGGAACAATCAATGATCTTGATCCAGACTTAAGGCAGTTAGTGAAAAACTTGCAGATTATGGGGATGTCATCTTGATCGATTTTGTTCATCACCATTTCAACTAAATTCATCGCCAAAGTGAACATGTCTTCAGTCAAAGCCATTTTGTTCACGGAGAATAATTTCTCGATCGCACGCTTCACTTTATCATCATCTATGTAATCGCAGAGTGTTCTTACAGTGTTCTGCATCATGATGACCTTTGGCGTTTTCGTCAAAAATCTCGAAATGTCAGTAATCACAACACTCCACATCCAAGGCATCAAACTCAGAAGAGCAGTGTACATCCAGACTTCACTGTTCGAGAAAAGCGCCGGGCAGCGAAGTTGCACCATTAGATTTAGAATGTTGAAGAACCTTTCTGGGCTTTCAATTTCTCCTGCGAAGCCTAATATGTATTTGTAGCAGCCTGGGAATCTGTCGCCCCACGCTTTGTGGAACTTCCAAAATGTGTTCAATGTGAACTGAGTTCCATTGTAGTGGTGCTGGTCTGAAATGCACTCAAAAAGCTGCGGATTGTTGAAGAAGAATTCAAGGACTGAAATTCCAGCGTTGAAAATTTCCGAGAGAAAAGCGGTGTTGCATTTTAGACTTTCCATGGCCATCCAAAAGATTCCGGAGTCAGCGACTAATATCTTCTGACTGTGCATCTTTATTGCAACATATTTCAGCATCTGAATCAATGTCTTGAAATATGTAACGGCAACACGAGCTTCATTTGTGTCCGTGTAGTCATGTTTGACATTTAGCAAATGATTCAAAGCGTGAGAAATATTTGAAAGGCAACGAGCACAAATTCCGACGAAAACGGAATCATAAACTTCTTTGTTATCTTGGAAAGAAATTGCGCCTTTGAAGCATTTGAGTGCTATGCTTGCTTGTGCTAAATCGCAGCTGCAGAGGCCCCATTTAAGGCAGAGCAACGAATATTCTTGATCGAGATGATTATTCGACTGGCTAAACTGGTTCAAGAACTTCCAGAACAACAAAGAAATCTGCGCCGGCTTAATCATGTTTGGAGCGTTCGGATCTTTGAACTCATGTGCAGCACTGGCATCAGGCAAAAGAGAAAATCTGGAAATAATATCATCTGCAATTTGCAATGTTCTATCTTGAATGTAAGGCTTGATTCCTGTGAAAATCGTATTGATAAGCTTCGATGTTTGTTCTGGATAAATGTATTTGAAAATAACACAGTACGAAAGGATTCTCGGCAGATAAGGGAAGATTGGTTTGATCGCATCTTCGCATAATAGTGTCAAAACATTCAGTGGAGCAATTTGCTGGTCAGCTTGTTTAGCGAAGAAGTCGAAATGTGAGTCTGAAGGACCGTTCAATAAATCATTCTCTTTGTATTTCTTATAGAATGAATATTCGTATGTTAAATAAGATGTGATATAGTCAAGAACTTCTTTGTCAGCGATCGTGTAGATATATCTCAAGACGTGTTTCACTGTATCATTAAATTCTTTGATGGCGAAAATAATTCCTCTGATGTTGTCCATAACATTATACGGCTTTTTGTCTTCTTTTCTTACATGTACACATAAAGCACGCCATATATCGTTATTGGCAGCGTTTGGATTATCAGAAGAAAGATGAGAAACAGTAGAGAAAACTTTGTCGACAAACGCGAAACAAGAAAATTTCATAAATCGTAATTCCGTTTCTCTTGAAATCACTCTGTTTTCATAGTCGAAGACTACGAGGTTAAACCATGGCAAGAAATACTTTAGTGTTGAGCGCAAGTTATCCGGATTTTTGATGATTTCCATCAGATAAAACAAAACTTGTTCGAGAGTGAAAGGAAACAAATCTCTCATTCTTTTTGAAACAGTTAAAATTGCTGGATCATCAATCAGTGTCAATGTTGAGAACTGCCTGCAAGTGTGTATGAAGAAATCAAAGATTTTGCTGAGCTTGTCAGTTCTTCCTTTCATTCTAAACAGATAAATAACCGGCGTCAAAGTTGCCAGCAGAATAAATGCTTCGTCTGTCAATGCTTTCTGCGGTCTCGCCATATAATGTATTGAGGCTAAAATAACTGTTCCCCAGTTCTCGTATATGACTTGGAGATATTTGAGGGACTTGCCCTTCTCTATCGGGCTGCATGATCGCCAAATATAATCGCTCAAAATTTTGTCAACTTCGATGACAGATTTTTTGATCGTTGGCCTGAAAAAGTCGCAAATTGCTTTGAAGTATGCATCACCATTTTCAAGCAATATTGCGCGCTCAAGGAATAGTGGGAACAAAACTTCAAAGTGATGCGAAAGAAGGCCACTGAAAATGTTAGGAACTCCATCAGTGAAACCGAAAAGTGTTTCCAAAAACTGTGGATTGCATACTTTTGTTTCGTCAGGATGTTTGCAGCATAAAAACCACATGTACAGAGCATGTATAGAGAATAATCTAGTATTACCTTTTGCCTTTGTAGCAATCTCAAATAATTTGTCGAAATGTGCTGTAATGCTTTGTATTTCAGGTTTTTGTGTATCCATGACGAAAGGCATACTTGGGAATGGTGTGACTTTCGTTGTTGAAAACCTTTCCATTATTTTCTCGAATAGTTTATAAGCTGTTGCGCAGTAAATCATCAGCCACTCGTCTGATCCTTTAGGTGACTTTATGTGGTCTTCCATTACAACATTCCTCGATGCTGTCCTGAAAGCTCCTAAAAACTTCTTGAGGAAGTCTGGCTGATCTGCTGCCTTTCCGAATCCTTTGCTCCACGCCATGGATAGCAGCAATAAGCTGCTGATTCTGTGGTCTACATCTTGTAGCCTAGAAACTAATTTTGAAAATGCTCTGTAGCTTAAACCAGTTGTTAGAAGTGTAACTGGAGAACGGCGAACATCGAACATGCTTTTCGCTCTCGAACTCAGTCCTGTCATCAATATATCCTGATTTCCAACGATGTAGTCCAAGAGTTTGTCCGTGTGATCGAGTTCAGGAGACGAGTAATTGATTTCAGTGAGTGATGCTATAATCGTCAATGCGTTAATTAGTAAAATCTTTTGACATTTTCCGAGTGATTTGCATTTGTCAATGAAAGCTTCAAGTTCTGTTATAATCTTTCTCAAAAGATCTTCTGGATAAAACGTGGCTGCCTCCAGTGCAATAGCAGCTAGATAAAGTTGCCACAATGTTTGATTTGTAGATTCCATCAAAATGTCAAAGTTGAGCAAAAGATATGGTTTTCTTGGACATGTGCTTAAAATCGAAGCTGGTTGTCTGTCCAAGAAACTCAAGAAATGCATAATGATAGGCTTCGAGCGCTTATTAATGAACTCATCGAACATAGTAGTCTTTTCATCTTCGTTGAATCTGCCGATAGAAACCATAACTTTCATTGCAACCTGTCTGACTGTTGGATGATTTGAGCAAAGTCCTAAAATCGAGTAAACAACAATTGTAAGCATTTGGTCGCTAGTTAGGGACCTGTCATCTGTGCATACGTAAAGATCTAAGAATCTGGCGACCATGTGGAAAAGAGTATATTGTTGACTTGAAGAAAGAATGTTGTAATTAGCAAAAACTTCGCATATTGAATTTAATATGTGTTTTGCTGCATCTTTATGTAATGAAATAAGAGCTTGGCACCAAGGAATAATAAATAACATATTTGGATTATCAGAACAAAGTAATGTATGCATTACAAAATCACCTACTCTCTCAAATGGGAAGCTTTTTAAGTCTAAACACGTAAGTAGTGATAATTTCAAGAATCTAAATAATAAGGTTTTGGATGCGTCGCCCGTTGAAAACATTTTCGTAGAGATTTCGATTGACTTATTGACAACAAGAGATTTAAAGCCAGAGATTCCTTCGTAATACGTTTGCCAAGCTTCGACGACTAATTTATCCGGGGGTTTACCAAAACCACCGGCCTTCTGAAATTGTGTGCGATCTTGAAAGGCTGATAGTGCTAATAGCATTTCAATTCGGCCAGGAAATTCACATGAAAGATGAAATTCTCTGAATTTTGGCGGAACGATGATTGTTTGAACGGAAAACATAAATGATTGAACGTATACTGTTGGTATTTTTGTAGTTTTAATAGTTGGATAAGGATCTTTGCATAAAATTTGTATAATTTTTGTAATAGTGCCACGTAATTCAATTAATGCATGTCCGAACGGGCTTTTCAGAAATGGGCTGTCGAATGAGAAGAAATCAAAGTATGTTCTTTCATTCCAATCCGGTTGTTTATTTCGTTGATTTAGAGGTGCATTACGTAAAAAACCAGTTGTTGGATCGCATATAATACGACAAACGGAGACATATAAGTGTTGAATGCGAACATCTGGAACTTCGATAAAAATCGGGACGATATTATTGACGAAATATACGAAATCGTACGCAGCAAGCTGTGATATGGCCCGTGCGACAAGAATTTCGTACTTTTCGACGAATGCTGATTCTTTGATAAAGACGCCGAATAATCCTTCTATATCATTTTGCATAATTTCGGGATGGTGGAACCTAAAGAACTTACCAGGCATCGTATTTGCATCAGTAATTGTCTCAGAAGATCCGCGAAGTTGATTTAATATTTTTGTGAGTTCCTTTTGGGCATTTTCGAAAGAATTCCTGGAACTACTGATGTAAGAGGAGAACTTATTCATCTTTTTCATCAAGTAGCCATGATTCCTGAGCTCAAAGATTTTCCCCATCTAAGAAACTGAACTTTTCAATTCCGCGCAGAAAATCGCAGCATTACAACAAGCTTTGTTAGTCTATATTAAATTTTATATAAGAGATGTAATCAAAAGTGCAGTTATTTTTGTCATGTAAAATAACCGTTTTGACAGAAGTATTCGTTTTCATCACTCTTTCACGTCATGAATTATGCTGTTTACAGCAAACAAAGAAGTTAATTGAGTTAATTCACTTCAGCTGCTACTGTTATTGCAATTATCTATTGAAGTGAAATATAAGGAAATGACGACGATTAACCTTATTTATGCGGCAAGCGATTATTTTCAATTCAAATTTACAATGAAAATCATCATTCATCCAATAATATCATATTTTGAACTCTTTTAAGGAAAAAACCAGCCACACAGCACATGCGACAAAAACATCACTATTATATCATTTATAAAAGCCGTTGATGTGCATATACATTTGTATATTTTCATTGTACGACTTCGCTTAAAACGCACTTTATTTTAGATATATATTGATGACTTTTCTAAGAATGAAACGCTGAGAAAATATATATATTTTCTAATATAATCGTTAGTTTAAACAAACATATACATAAATTAAAAAAAATTAATATTGATCTTGTTGTATTTGATGTAAAAGATCATTCTTTTCTGCTTCAATGAATTCTTCTACTGATTTAACTGAAGGTTTCTTCATTTCACTTGTCATAGTAGCATTCTTACGAGATGCATTCTTCTTGAGTGGAATTGGCTTATTCTTTGGTTTAATTTTTGGTGTAATGACAACTGCACGTGCAGAAAGTGGCGGACCATCGCTAACATCATCTGCATTCCATAATAACTCATATGTCTCTTTGAGAGAGTTCATTGTTCGAGCTGAGATTTGATTTAACTTTGCAATATCGCGAACAAGCTGAGATTGCTGCTTCTTCATTCTGCTTACTTCTTCCTGCTGTGCAGTAAGTCTTTCCTCCAACTGTCGTGATTCAAGTTGAAGGTTTTCATTTCTTGAATGTTCATTTGTTAACTCATTTTGTAACTGAGTAATTTCTGCTTCAACCTTGTCTGCAGAGTCGTTAAATCTTTTGATGAGCTGATCAATTGGAAGTTGTTCAGCGTTTTCGTAGATATCATGAAGAAGTTTCTCCATATATGGCTTATATCTGTCTAATGCTGTTCTTTCGCAGTGAGATAGTGCATCTCGTGTTGCTTGTCTGAAGCTCTCGATCTTATCAAGTATTTGCTTATTGAGTTTCGATAATTCTTCCATAACAGGTAAGATTGAAGGTGCACTCGAGCGTGGAATGTTTGGACGAGTAGGAATTAATGTTCTTGCAAGTTCATCGCGTAAATCTTTCAGTTCCTTTTGGAGTTGTTCCTTTGTTGTCACGCTTTCGATAATTAAAGAATTGTATTCTTTCTGCATTTCTTGGTATACACTTTGTAAATCCTTTTTACGTTCTCTTAGTTGTTCGTTTTTGACCTTTAAATTCTTAATTTCTTCGTTAATTTGATCTTGCGATAAATTCTGAACCGGAGGAGGCTGAAAATGCCCTAGTCTTGATGGAGATGATCTAACTTTTGGATCAGATTTAGGTGCTTGTCGTTGTAATTCTGCTTCTTTCTCTTTGAGTAAGTTTATTGATGGTCTTTGCTGTGATTCGGTAGATTCTGCTGAAAAAATTCTTCTACCTAAAGCAAGAAGATCATCTTTATTCGAAGCATCTGTTAAAAATTCGGAATATTTTTCGAGAAGTGCGGAAAAAGTGGAATCTTGATACATTTATTAATTTTGTCACGTAAATAATACGTTTTGACAAATAAACGTCTTTGTCAAAAACCAAAATATGTCACGTAAATTTATGTTCTGACAAATAAACATCATTGTCGAAAAAAACAAAAATCTGCCATGTAGAGCGGATTCGTAAAGCGTGGTCGTCAAATGAATTTTTCCAGCATTGAGGGCACATTCAAAGTAATCATTTTTTATTATGGCTTGCTCATCCCCACAAGGTGCACCATACGAATACAGAATCCAGGACATCAACCTCCACGTCCTCGGCCGCAAGGAGCTTACCCTTGCTGAGAAAGAAATGCCAGGCCTCATGGTCCTTCGCGAGCGTTATTCCGCCACGAAGCCACTCAAGGGAATCAGAATTTCTGGCTCCCTTCACATGACAGTCCAGACTGCCGTCCTCATCGAGACGCTTGTTGCTCTCGGCGCCGACGTCAGATGGGCATCCTGCAACATCTTCTCAACACAGGATACAGCTGCGGCCGCTGTCGTTGTTGGTCCAACAGGCACACCAGAAAAACCAGCTGGTGTTCCAGTTTTCGCTTGGAAGGGCGAAAAGCTCCAAGATTATTGGGAGTGCACATACAAAGCCCTCACATGGCCAGATGGCAAGGGTCCAAACCAGATCGTCGATGATGGCGGCGATGCTACACTTCTTATCGCTAAGGGTCATGAGTTCGAATGCGCCGGCGCTGTCCCAGAGCCAACAGATAAGGATAACGAGGAGTACCGCTGCGTTCTTGCCGTCCTCAAGCAGGTTTACAACCAGGACAAGAACCACTGGCACAACGTTGTTGCCGAGATGAATGGTGTTTCTGAGGAAACAACAACAGGTGTCCACAGACTCTACCACCTCGAGGCCCAGGGCAAGCTCCTCTTCCCAGCCATCAATGTTAACGACTCTGTCACAAAGTCCAAGTTCGATAACATCTACGGCTGCCGCCACTCCCTTATCGATGGTATCAACCGTGCTTCTGATGTCATGATCGGCGGCAAGACAGCTCTCGTTTTGGGCTATGGTGATGTCGGCAAGGGCTGCGCTCAGTCTCTCCGTGGCCAGGGCTGCCGCGTCATTGTCTCCGAAATCGACCCAATCTGCGCTCTCCAGGCCGCCATGGAAGGCTACCAGGTCCGCCGCATCGAGGAAGTCGTCAAGGATGTCGATATCTTCGTCACATGCACAGGCAACTG
>MRSU01003375.1:0-18444 GCA_008369845.1 Trichomonas gallinae | reverse complement strand
CATGCATGACCCCCTACCCATGAATGAAAAATCCATTTTGGTGTCACCCCCTCACTAACTATGTCGGTCGAGCCTTAATAAAATTTAATTTGTGAAAATTTGCTTATAAATAAAAACACAAGATTAAATGTATTTAAAGATGAAAATGTTTGAAGATCGAGGAGATATCATGAATGTTTTGAATTTTGCATGAATGAAAGTAAAATTAGAAATATTAAGTTAACAGATGCTCATAAATATGTGTTTGTAAAACTATATCCAGAGATTAAAAAGATATCTAATAAAATTCTAAATTTACTAATCATTAACGATTATAGTTCAGTCATAGCTTATTTTGATCATATATTATAATTGTTGACTTATATAATATAGTTTTGAGTTATAATGAGCCACGCTTTTGGAAAATATTTGAATTTAAAAATGAGTCCGTTTTTCGTGTTCTAGTAATAGTATAAGTTCCATCCCCTTAAGAACACAATATATTTTTCATAACAATGACAATCTCATAATATTAATTTTTTTAATTTGAATCCGGATTATATTTATAAAGAACAACCGGAACTTTGACTTTATCCGCAAATTCTTTGAGTATTGCTTCATATTCTTCCCATTTTCCGCCAGCAAGTCCACATCCAATTAAATATGGAAATGCAATTGATTCTAAATCACTGATTTCTGATATTTGGTCAAGACAGGCTTTGAAATATTCTTTTCTTTTTTCATACGTTTCAGGATATCTTGGCTTTCCACCAGTAATCTGCGCCATCATGTTAATTACGTATCGGTTTTCTTGCCCATCACCACATACAATAATATGGCCTGGTTCGGTTGCATTAAATTTCATTCTATTAGAATAGACGTCTGAATATGCGAATTTTTCAAAAATAGTTTTCGCCAAACCTTTCACTGACTTTGTGGTGCAGTTGCATTGATGAGCTATGAATTTTTCTCGAGCTTCTGTTAAGTCTCCTTCAACAACTTGTAGCATTTGACACTTTTAGTCAAAATTATCGTGAATTTGATATTTTGTCATATTTTTGAAAAGTGACATTTTGAACAAGTCTGTTCGCCAAAAATATATATCGAAAAGTGACAATTTTTAAAATGTAGTTTTTTACAGTTTCGTGTTGAATATATTTTATATATTCTACAAAGGCACCACACCATCATATGTTGTCACAGAACGAACCGATCCTTTTGTTAATAACTCCGTTGCACGTTATTACATTCTTCTTTGTCTTTTTGAAGAGCAGAGTAGTGCAGTTAGTATCAGCACAAGTTCACCATCTACAATCCTCCTTGTTGAAGAAACAACATTTTGTAAGTGTTTTAATTCCGATGACAGAGGTGTATTTTAAATCATAAAGAGCACTGATTTCCAATCGATAATAGGCTTAATGCAATAAAGGAGAAAAAAAACTATTTAATAAATGTATAAGATATTTCTTATCTCGCACTCAACATGTACTAAAATTATTGTCTTATGGCTTTTTTTGTTGATGTAAACCAATTCATTAATTTTGATGTTTCTTCATGTTTTTCTGTTCTATTACCTATTGTATTTTACTATATCTATTGAATCTATTTGTCAACTAATAATTTGACATGTAAAGCTATTAAAATGACATGTATCAATTTACATGACAAATATATCCTACCCCTGCATATTTATATAAAATAGGGGGAGACTCATTCGGCATGAAAACACTTCGAGCAAAAATTTCATGTTATGGATCAGTTGGTGTTTGGAAATTGGTTAGCCCTCAATTAATTTCTCTTGCTCCCAAGGAAGTTAGGGATCCTTTGGATGCGAAACAGAGTGAAATGATGAGATTTCATGTTACGCCAGTCTACGAGATTGAGCCATCAAATATCGACTCATATTACTTAGCGCCACACCTTATTTTGTACTTTTTCGACTCAAAAAGTCAGTCAGAATTCAAGAAAACACAATTGCCACAAATAGAACAGTTCAAGCAAAAATACAACCGCGACTATATCAACATCCAATATGTCTTCGTTAATGACCCGAAGAAAACAGGAACAAAAAGCTTCTTTGGCGATGGTGCAAATTATATTCCTTACTTACAGTTGCAGTTAAACAACCTTTCTGTGTTTAACGTGAAGTCCAAGGGCGAAATCAAAAAGAAAGACATCACAAAATGCTGGGGAGAATATGTAACTCTAATTAAACAGTCAATCCTTCAAAGAATCGAACATCTCAAAAAATTAACACAGAATATCACAAATCTTACAGATTTCCGCAATGCTTTAACATATGTTGCCATTTATGATGATCTTGGATATTACTTGAACTCTTTAGAAGTTCTAAACAACACTAAGAGACAAGTTAAGCAAAATGCAAGTGTTTTATCACCAGAATTTATGACAAAGGTATCATTCACATTTTCATTAGATTTATCTACAGGAGCTGATGATGCTGAAGAGACATTAGCAAATGCAACGGACTCTATTCCAATTTTTAACCTTCTTTTCATCATTTCGAAGAGAATCACAAGTTCATATTTCTCTCTCGAACGCCCATGGAACGCAATTGAACAGGTATGGAATTTCCTCACCGAAAATGTTGACGAGATTTCTGCAACAAAAGTTTACGAACCGGAAATGATAAATTTGTGGATTGCAAGTGTTTTAAATATTATTATAACATATTGTCAGAACGAAATATCTGTGGGACGCACACAGACATTCAAGTTCTACACAGCAGCACTCGAATGGTATCTGAGACTTCTCCCGTCAATCAGTGAAGCAATGGTTAAGTATCCAAGTCCAAACAACGCGAAATTCGGAAAAACAGTATTGGAGTCGCTTTCAGGAGGCAAAGACTTGAAGAGTGAGATGAACAAACTCAACGAAAGACTCTGTCTTGTCTACATCAATAGCGGATATTCAAGATGTGCTGCTTTAGCCGCACAGCAAGAGAGAACATTTACATCATCAACAACAAAAGAAAGAACATTCTTGCACCAGATGATTCGTCCTTTAGTCAAAGGCCCTCGTCCTAAAATCCTGCAGTGCCCAACAGTCGAATCATACAGCACACTTAAACCGCAGGACTTATTGAATGCAGCAGCCCTTCATATGCTTGATGATGGAGAAGATTCTGAAATCGCTGTCCAAGTATTGAATAAATTCTTATCTGTCAAACAAACAGAACAATGCAACTATAGAATGCAGCTCCCGATTGTTGTAGACGTCACTCAAAAGCACCACGCAGTGCAAGGAGTCGCAGGAAAGTTCAAGATGAAGTTCCAATGCCCATTCAAAGCAAAATTACACATTCCAGCAATGTCTCTTAATTTCAGAGGCGAAAGAAACAACGGAACAGTCATCTGCGCGAATGATTTCGACTTATATGACGGTGTTGTCGTTGATTTTGAAGGTTGTTTCGAAAACGCTGGCTTCTATAAATTAGTTTCAGGTGATTTACATATCGGAGTTGCCGCCCTCCAGATATCTATGGTAAACACAAACTATTTCATCGTCGTTGATGAACAAGTTCCAAGCTTCACAGTCAGTGTTGAACTTCCTGAATATCTGCTTCCTAACTGGCAGTACGCGCTAATCAAACTCACTTGCAGCCACAAGCAAACACTGACGATGAAAGTCAATGGAATCAAGTATAAGCCAGGTGTAATGAAGCTCGAAAACAACAACGACTTGAAAGCGAAAGTCAATGACAAGAACGAGATGATATTCGAAGACGTTCCAGAAGGCCAGCATGAGTTGTTCCTTCTCGTTTTTGCACAATCTGTCGGCACTTTGACATTAACAGTTTCTTCGAAATATCTGATACAAACAGTCGAACAACCATTCCAAGTCTCTGAGTTCTTGAATGTCAAGGTTGAGTACTTGAAGTCAACAGGTGTCGCAATGGTCTCAGGAACAACAGACATGGAGAGAGGCATCGCGATTCAGTCAGTGCAGTTCTTGGATGCAAACGGCAATGCTTTGGAGACAGATTCTATTGGAATTCCAGCACCATTGAGCCCACTCAAACGCTCTGCTTTGATTGAGATCAACGGTGACCCAGAGACAGCTGTTCTCACTCTCAGCCAAGAAGGATTGAAGCCTTTCACTTTGAGATTTAACATCATCAACATTGATGAAGTTATTCAGGAGCCAGAAGTTCCTAAGATTGTCGCACCAATGACTTGCTTGATTCCAGATGGCGTTAATCCATTTGTAGTTTGATATGTTAAATCTTTATTTTTATCTTTTCCCAATTCTCTACAATATCTATCATTTTTCAAACCAAAATTTTCGAATTTGAGATCAATTATCTAAATATTTTAACAAAATATATTATTCAAAAATTAATTTTTTGTTTTTAATCAAAAACAAGCTGGATATATTATTAATTCATTAAATTTTATTGGTATTCATAAAGAAAATTAATACTTTACAGTTTGAAAAAAAAAATTTGAAATTTTGTGTAAATTCCATAGCAATATTTAATTTTTATTTATTCTTTTTCCGCTCAACACCACCTTGCATTCCTTGCATGAATTTCCTAATTGAAGCACCAATTTGTTTATCTTCGAAACCCCAGTCTTCATTTAGCTCTGCAGCAGTTGGAATTTTCTGCAGAGGAAGCCTTTGTGGAGACTTCTGTGGGGTGACAACTTTCTCTTCTTTTGGTTTTTCTTCCAAAATTGATCCATGCGATTCATCAACTGGTTCCACGAAGCTCTTTTGCTTTTCAAACGCACTTGCACGGGCTTCTTCTAATGGATCCATATTCATTAGAATGTCTCTCGAAAGCTGTGGCCTGATACGACCTGATTTTCCATGACTTGATGAATCAGGCAGGTCTTTGAGCCAAGCTAAGTATTCTTCATCTGCTTCTATAGATGCTGCTTGTATCCAAGATGTATTAATTTGCAAATCAACTTCCTTATCAATAATAACTGGTTTCGACTTCTTTCTTGCTCTTTTTCCTGCATCAGATGTAGTAGTATAGTGTGAATCAGATGAAAAGCTAAAGCTCGACTTATTAAATTCATTTTCTGGCTGTGATGATAAATCAATAGCATGTTTAACGAGTTCTGTGTATGCAGAATTGATGTAAATCTTAGGATCATCGTGGATTATACTCTTTGATGTCTGTATTTGTATTGTTTGCGTTTTCTTAATTGTATATTTAAATTTATTCAACAAATTTTCTCTTTGTTGTTCGAATTTTTTAACTTTTTCGTCTATAGATGCATCATTTTCGTTCTCATCTTGATCGTCTGAGTCGAAAACCGAATATTTCATTGTTGATGGAATAAATCCATCGATTTTTCGCGGAAACAGGAAATCATCGAGTCCATTTCCGCTTTCTAGTGACGTAGTGAAGTAGTTTCCTGAGGCTAAAGGCTGCATAGGGAACGAGAAAAGACTCCCCGTCCTTAAGTTAGTCATTTGATGACTTTTATTTGTTGATTTCGATAAATAACACATAGTACATGCTATTTTAATAACTAAATAAAAAATTTAATCAATAATTGTCACTTTTTAAAATTTGAATTGTTTAAAAGTGACAACAAAAGTGACATTAATTCTTTTTTCTTTTATTTTTCATTCATCTGTTATAGATACTAATTTGATATTTTATCTATGATATATTATTTATGTAATAGTTATATATATCTAATATCTAAGGATTTTGTCATGAAATTTGTGAAATTTTAAAATTTTATTTCTTAAAATTTAATTTGGAATTTGTCTTTTCTTATATTTTGAGTTAAGGTTTTCTTTTTATTATGGTTGATGAAAAGTTTTTGTGATTTGAAATTTTATATTTTAGTGAAAAATCTTTTGGATATGAAATTTCAAACTCTATATGTATGAGTATGATAATGATTTATTCACTCAAGCTCAAACAAAACAATTTAATATGAAATAATATTTTCATGCAAAAAGAATATAGATAAACTAATAAATGCTATGTGTTCAATCATTGATTTCATTATTTCTTACCAAGGATTCTTTGTAATAAGAATTTAATAAAAATGATAAAAATTAACTAAATATATCAAAAAATAAGCATTGCGTATAAATTTAATGAGTTTTCAATGTAATTGCAAGTATATGAAATAAATTACGCGCGAATTTTTACTTATCAAATCATAATAAATATTTACTAAATTTATTTACTCTTCTTTCTTGTCAAGGACGATAACTTCGAGTGCTTCTGGGATAGAATTTTGAACAAGCTCGACAAATTTTGGTTTAACAGAAAGTGTGTAAAGATATTTTGATGTTCTAAGCTTAAATTTTGTGAGGTCATCGCTAACTTTCTTTACCTTGACCCATTTGGCGTCAGGACGAGCAGCGAGTGCAAGAAATTCTTTTGGTGTTGCAACAGGTTTTGGCATGATACCAACCCTTTAATTTTAGTGGAGACCCTAATTTATTAGACCCTTCATAATTCTTTTTACCTCTAAATTATTGTGAACATTTATTATATCTATTTTCGGACTAAAATATTAACACACATACTTAGAAAATCATTTATTTTTTATCCAAAGCTTTTAATCATGATTGTAAATAATTTTCATTTGTGTAGCATATCTGCTCCTGGAGACTTTGACTCATATCAACAAATAATAACATGAATATGAAAGCATAATTACAAGTAGAATATCATATAATTAGCTTAATAAAAGATCGAAAGTTATTGAAATATATATTGAGTGAATAAATGCTCATTAAATGTTTGCTTACCATCAGTATTATCTCCTGTCTGGAAATTGTTGAGTCAATAATTTTGTTCATGTAATGCGACTTTTCAGAAACATCAACAAAACAATAAATTCCATAGCTACTTTTCAAAACATTCGATCTGTAATTGCATATTCTATTTTGAGCGCACAGGTCTTCTTGCATGAATAGGAGAAAAACTCCTCATATATCGTTGCTGCATTGAGAAAATAGGCTTCTTCAGCACACCTAAATCATGAGTAGCTATTTAAATGTATTTGTAATATCCTATTCTTCTTGTCAAAATGATGTTGAAAGAGTTATACTGAAGCAAAATAGAATTAGATCAAAAGGATTGCAATAAACTTTGTCTGTGATTTCATTTTCTTTTTTATGAATAAGAGGAATTTTTGCATCACATTCAAAAGTTTTTAGATGTCTGAGATTTAATTCTATTTTTTCATTCAATGTTTTCAATATAGTAACGAATTCATTTTTTCCTTTATAATCATTAAAATAACAATTATCAACTGTTGTACATCCAGCGGTCTCATGCCGAAACGTTAGTCCAGTTAATAAATTATTTTCAAAATTACAGCTGGTAATGAAAGTATATAAATTATCGGATCGGATTAAGGCAAAACCATTGTTATTTATATAGTTGCATGAATTAATTTTCAAATTAAAAGTTGACGATGTACTAATAAATAAAGAGACATGACTCGATGATATTTCAGAGTTATTTGCAATTGTTGAATACGAAATAATTGAATCGGATCTAATTGAATCAAAATATCCTATATGATACCAATTAGTATATGCATTGGAGATATTCGTCGAAGTAATATTCAAAGCGCCGTTTTGACAATAAAGATTTGATCTTTCTATCCCAACTCCAGTTTTAGAGATTGAGCAATCAATAATTTTGTTTTGGAATGGGAAATTAAATGAAACATCTACGTAACTATATCCTCCATATATTTGATTAGAAGATCTAGATTCATAGCGGCAAATTCTGTTTTGGACGCATTGTCCTTCTTGTTGGAAACGAAGAGAGCCGCCTTCTTCTTTATTGCTGCATCTAGAAAAGAGACAATCTTCAACAAGGAAATTTGTTGTTGTTGATGTTTCATCAAAAACAATGGCTCCAATAGTATTTTGTTCGATAAATTTGCATAATAATACGTAATAACTAGATGTGCTACCAGTAAGTCGATCTTTTTTCGAAAAATATTTTTCGTCCGCGGATTTAGTGTAAAACTCGGACCATTCGGTCGATATATGTCTACAGGATACAATACTTGGCGATGAATTTTGTCTGATCGATATTTGAGAATTAAATTAATGCTTTCCATAAAATATTAAATATCCATTGAAAAATGAAATTCCCCTCATATAAAATTTAAGGCCCTGTTTAATATTAAGTACGATACAAAAATATTTTATGAGTAGTTTAATCTAAATAATTAAATGTTAAAAATGAGTTTGATAATGATGCAAAAGTGACAGAATAATTTTTTCAAATAAGAATTTCGGATTATTCATGAATATTTTGAATATTAAAAATGATACAAATTAATATTTTCAATTAAGAAATTGCGAGTTTTTGAGAAGTCTCTCAAAAGTAAAAAATACAAAATCATCGCATTCTGTACTATTAATTATGTATTCCAATTGTTTCCGATTTTACAATTTTGAGTTGTTTTTCAAAAAGTATTTTTATTTTAAAAAGCTATGTTATTATATTAATCATAATATTTTCATAAAAAATAAAAAAAATTATAAAATGCCTCCAAGAACAGCGAGACAACCTTCTCAGCAGCCCAGGAGCATGCAGACAGCTGGCCAAAAGAACCAGCAGGGCAATATGGACTGGTGGGATGCAATCGAGAATGATAATATAAATCAGTCAGAATTTAAACAACTCGCAAAACCAACATTACAGAGAGGTGCTGTTCTTAAAAACCAAGAACAGGGTAAAACTAAGCAAGCTTACCAAACAAAAGTAGAGCTTACCGCTCAATCTGATGAAGCACCATTAATTTCATTAGATGTTAAATCATATTTAATATGGACAATAGGAACCAGTTTGATCTCCCTCATTATATTTATATGTGAGTTAGTTCAAAATTCAGGTTGGGAAAAGGCAATTCGAAATCCTCTTCAAGGACCCTCTGCTTTTACATTACAAATCATGGGAGCGAAGTATGGACCACCAATTATTGGCGGAGACTTCTGGAGATACGTAACGGCAATATTTTTAAGTTCCGGAATCATTCAATTGATTATCAGCTGGATTTTCGCAGCTGTAACATTTAGAGTCGAATACGAATCAGGATACTGGAGAGCTGTCCTTACATTTTTAGGCGCTGGCTCTTACGGATATATTTTATCAACGTTTTTTATTCCAAACATCGTTTCATGCGGTTCTACTGATGCTTATATGGGTTATGTCAGCCTCCTTTTGGTTGATTTGTTCCAAACATGGCGATCTGTGAATAGACGAATAATTTGGTTAGCAGCTTACATCGCCTGCATTGTTATTGCATTCGTCATTGGTTTATCTCCTTTCATGGACAATTTCGCCAATTTCGGTGGACTTCTAATGGGAGTTTTAATTTCATTGATGCTTGTTCCTAATTATTCATATTCAGACAGCCAAAGGTTCTGGCGTGGCATTTTGTCCTTCCTTGCCTATCCAATCACGTCATTAATCTACTGTGTTTGCATGGTAATTGTTTTCCGTGTAATTAACCCAGATATTTCATGGTGCAAATGGTGCCAGATCGCAAACTGCGTCAACATATCTGGATGGTGTCCGCCAATCACAACTTATTCCCATGCCACTCAATATGTTAATCAAAGTCGTTATACTTTTTAGTATTTTTTTATTATTAAACATGTAATTTTGCGGAATTATGCATAATAGAACATATGAAAGGAGGTGTAATATTTACATCCTTGACAAATAATGATAACAAAAATTTTTATTAATATTTAAGTTTAATTTATTGTGGAAACAGAGAGATATCAATGACCAATATATATCCTACGAAACAGCAACATTTTATATATATACTGATTTTAGTTACTGTTCTGCACTGAGAATCATTACTTGCTCTTTTCACCAATCAAAAGTTTTTTCTTTATATAAATTATCATATATCTTCCAAAACTCAGCAAATGAAATAGCCACAAATTATGCAAAAGATCGTGGTTCTGAAAAACTCTTACACTGAAACTAAAACTGGTTTGATGTAACTCGAAAGTGATTCCTCAGACACTCAAAACATCACCCAATGCTTATTTATAAATAACGCATGCTCTAAATTGTTCAATCGTGGGACTGGTAAATTTTTTGTTTCCTATTGTTATATTGATAACAAATCAAAGGAGAATGTTGAAATTGTTTTTGCTGAATCTTATAAATTGTTGTATCAATTTTTCAGACATCATTCTACGAAGCTGAAAACCCAGCTGGGCGACTATCTCCATATGGCCCAATCCCGATCACATGCAAGATATATTCGAAAATATGTTATCAATATATGTTTTTATTTTTACTTTGATTATGATGACACAGCTTTAGTATTTGCTGCATATATATAGATAACCTTATTTTGTAATTAATTTACATGACAAAAAAACAAAATTATGATAATGAATAATAAAACTAAAACAAAAATTTATCTGGATGACAAAGTATGAACAAGATGGAGTTTATTACTTCGTTTATGATGAACAATATGTTATTGTTGGAGATGTTAGGAATAACTATCAAAGTTATGAACCAACAGCAACAAAAAGTCGCACATCTATTGCTGGCGAATTAATAATTCCAGAAACGTTTCATAATCTGCCTGTCAAAGGATTTGCGAATAACTCTTTTTCAAGATGCATAAATATCACAAAAGTTACAATTTTAGCAAATATCGAAGAAATTCCATATAGATGCTTTGCAGATTGCTATAATTTGAAATACATTGAAGTTCCAGCTTCAGTTAAAATACTTAATGATTATTCTTTTCATTACTGGAATATTTCTGCATCTGCAAAGAATGATAATCCTAAATCTACAACATCCGCTATTATTGTTTTTAAGCGCGGATCGCAGTTATCATATATTGGTGATGCCAACTTTGGCTACTTAACTCAACTTTCCATAATTTTCGAATCAAGAGTTTTATTTGACACCAAATCTAGATTATTTCTAAGCGTTGATCGTGTTTATTTGTTCTGTAACAAACCTATGAAGTTAGGAAAAATTCAATCTGTTACTTTTGATCCATGTTCTATTCACTGCAACTGTAATGGTATATTTTCATTGAAATATAGCATTCCTTTGTATATTATCATATCAGCATAGTAAATTTTTCTTTCAAGATATATTACTTCAATTTAATAACCTGTATATAGGAATTTAATTTTTAATACTGTATTTATTCATAATTTGATTAAAATTCAGTGATTTTAATCTCTAATATCTGGAAAATTAAGTAAAAATAAATAAGATCTCTTATTTCGTAGAATTTTAGCTTTATCACAGTCAATATGTTATTTCCTTTAGCAAGAAATTTTGATAAGACAACTATAAAAATTCCAAATCAATATTTGGATTTTTTTGCCCTCCTACATAGATATCATAGATATGAACAAACAGTAATATATATGATGTTAAAATGAAGGAATACAAAAATGCTTTCAGACTTCAATCGAGTGGCCAATCATTCAAACAAGAAACAGAGAACGTTATATATATTGGAAATAATTGATAGTACAATAATATAAAGATGAGAAAATTTTGACAAAAATTAGATGTGTTATAGCTTTGATGCAGCTATCAAATTGAAACAATATATAGCTTATATCCAGATATCATATTTGGTACTGTTATACGTGTATGTTGTCGTTTTTAGTTTTTCAAAAATAATCTTTTTACTGATTATATAGCTATTTTACTATAACTACACATGAATTGTCACATACTAATGATATCATTTTTGATTCTAATTCTAAATTTTTATAAAAATGAGTTTTGGATCATGATAGCTTTTATAATTCACAGGTCATTTAAACTTGGTGAAATTTTAATAAGCAATATATTTTGGTACAATTATCATTGCTACATGTCAGAAAAGTGTCGGAAATTTCTTAAGAAACGTGACTTTTAACGTGCTTGAGCGGGCTGGTCCATGTCTTCCAAACTTGAAATATAGCATTAATAACATATATAAATCCTAATCCCTGATTTTCAGCGATTTTTTTGCTGTAACACTTCTCAATAATTTTGAAAATTTTCCAAGTCGTGAATTATGTCTATTTCTAAATTCTTTCATCATTTGAAGTCATAAAAGAAATAGAGAATACCGTGTATAAAGAAAATAATTAATTTAATTTAAAAAAAAATATGTAGGCAAAATTTTGAAAAGAAAAAAAAAAAAATGCCACCAAAAGTGAAATAAAAAGTGACAATCATTTTTCGCATGCATATTTTCTTTAGAGACATTCAGAACAACTTCTTTGAAGTTGATGTCCCTGACGACTACGACATTCCAAAGCTTAAAAATCATCTCGCACAACTCAAAAACACTACGCCTGACGCTATAAAATTAATATTCAGCTCAAAAGTTCTTCAAGATACGACAGATCTTCAAAAAATTCAAACAAACGAAAATTCTAGAATTACTGTATACATCAGAACAGAAAAATCTCAACCAAAACCAGCAGAGCAAAAGCAAGAAACACCAAAAGCCGAAAATCCTCCTCCCCAACCAAAACCAGCGCCAGTCCAGACAACTAAACCTGATCCTCAACAATATCAGCCTCCACAACAGCTCCAACAGATTTATTCTGCACGTGATCAAGGATTAAATTCAAGTAATACACCCTTTAGGTTAGCAACAGTAACAGAGGATACAATTAACTCTCTCGTAGAAATGGGATACCCACGTGATATTGCCATTAAAGTATTGCAAATCTCGAGTAATATTCCTGAAAAAGCCGTAAACTTGCTTGCAAATGGATATGATACTGTTGAAAAGATTGATATGCTTATTCAACGGGCATCAGCAATATATCAGAGCCAAAATGCACAAATAATGAATCAATATTCTACAACAGCAAATTATGCTATTGAATCGATATACCAACAAATTATTACCAATCCCACATTGATTCAATATGTACTTACGCAAGGTGAATGTCCTATTAACGTTGGTGGCCAAATTGTTGCAATGGAAATCGATAGAAATGATTTTGTACAATACTGCAAGCAACATGGAGTTAATATGGATCAGCATAGCGTCTTAATGGAAACATTCTCAGAAAATCATTTACAGAATTTAAATCCATCACAAAATCAATTGCTTAATAAATTTGCATTAGAATTTCCACATGTTGACCAGATTACTATCCTTCAATACCTCCAAGCTTGTGATTTTGATGAAGGAAACACTCGCGCTTGCTTGCAAGCAGAAATTTAAAATATTTATTCTCTGATTGTTCTTTAAATATATCCTTTTATTTTTATAAATTGAGAAACTGTAAGTCAATTGATCTAAATTCGTATTTAATGACGAATTAATAAACAAAATTGAAATTTTGTCTTTGTCTAGAAAATGGCATACAAATGGTCTATGCTTTTCATTTCCTTCTTATATTCATTAATAGTTATTATGATTATAGTAATATTTTTTTAGAAATAAAATTATAACAGTAATTGCTAGAATAAAGATTTGTAAACGAATCTTGTGGTTACAATTAGAAAAAAATTAACGAATTACAGAGATTTTTCAAGTATTAAATGTATTTGCAAAATATTGCTAATAAAAGCAATATTAAGCATTAGAATAGCTTGCTGTATTAGTTTTGTTAATAAAACTTAAGTTATTTTTGAATATTTTCCTATTTTTCGATTCGAAATCTATAAATTAATGTGAAAACCTTTCAGAAAACATCAAATTTGGCGAGTTACGTCATAGTGGAGCGATTTGGAAGAAATATCGACAAGTCTTTTTCTTTTGATTTTCGAAGTTTCTTTGGTAACATTCTGCTCTTGTTTCTAAATACTGAAATATATAATAAAGTAATGATAACGAAATCGGATGTTACATGTAAAATCGCGAATATTCCTGTAAATTGAACATTTCGTTTAAAAGTTCTTGAAATTGTGTGAAAACATGCTCTTTCGACTGATGCTTTGCAAATATCCATCGGAAATTCTTTAACTGAATAAAATCCGCAACATCTGAAATGATTTTCGATGAATGTTGTAGCTGGCTTGTTGATATTTGCCTTCCAACTTGCATAAAGATTAGTAAATGCGTTTGTTGGATCAAATATCCACTGTCCTCCAATCATTAAATAAAAGAAAATATTAATTCCGGCCCAAATCATTGTTATGTAGACGAATAGTATATGGTCTGTGATATAGATGATTTCGAAGAGTAAAGCAATAATCATGAATGAATAAATCGAGAATTTAATACATAAAAGTTGGTAATCGGATAGATATAAGACTCCAGAGTCCAGCATCCACGACTTTGTAATAACGTAGCACAATATATCTGCGATTATATTCGTCAGGCATAAAGATAAAGCAACCCAAACTCCACCCATAGATATTTTATCAAAAAATCAATATTAAATCATATTTAGAAGAATTTATTATAATATTTGACGTAATTATAACTATATGAACATGATTCAAATGATTTCACAAGTCGAAATGCATCAAAAAAATTCTTATTAAAAACCTTAACGATATGAATATGTTTAAATCATACATTTAGTTTATTCTCGATGTAAATATTATAACTACAAAGATAAAAAACTTTACTTAAAAGATATGTAATCTTCAAAAAAAAATTCATCATTATGAATGATTCAGTGGATCCACTCATTTACTTTGAATAAATATGACAATTAGATAGTTTACAAATCATTAATTAAAAAAAAATCCATTTTCAAAATAATATCAAAGATAATAATATGATATAATCTTTTCCTAAGCATTTTAGATGTAAATGTTATATTTCATATGTGATGAAGCTCAAACAAAATTCATAAAAATTCGAATAAAAATTCATAAAGCCATTGATATTGTTTTCATTGCGGTCTTGTGATGATAATGGATATATAGGATGATTTGTCTTAATAGCAAACATTTTTATTAAAAATATAAAACATTATTCTTCAACTTCTTCTGTAAGCTTAAGTAATTCGTCAGCGCAAGGTTCCAGAGTTTTGATGATCTCTACAACGTTCTGAATAGCGTTATATACATTATCCTCCATATTTTCATCTTTTGGAATGAAAATGCCAATTCTTTCAAGCTCCCTGCATAAATCAGTGAGCATTTGCTTGTCCTGCATCATCTCTTTCTCCTGTTTAAGCGCGTTTTCCTTCCAAATAACTGGAGGAACACTAATAATTGTTTCGTGCATATTCTGGATAATCGGTAAAACTGGCGGAGACTTAAAGTGTTGTTCAGCAATTTCGTTGGAAAACTGCTTGTCGACGCCTTTGAAGCGTAAATTGTATTGTACAGCGAGATCTCGAAATTCTTCAATCTTTGGGCAAGGATAAACCAAATTCCAGCCTGATTCTAGCAATGCTTGTGCTATTATTGGGTATTGTGCAGCAATTTCACGTTCTTGTGATGTAATTTGTTCTCCGTTTATTTTCATTAAATGCTGGCCGACAACAATAAGCATTTCCAGTCTGAAATATTGTCTATCCGAGAGAGGAGTGTTTTTAACTGAGACACTTGCTAATCTCGTTTGTCGAGAAAATCCAAGATACGAATTTAGCTGAGTATTGTTAGCAACAATCGTATGGAGAAGCGGTTGTGCTGGAAGTGTCTCGAATGTCGTGATATTTGAGTTAGAAACGTTTAATTTCTTTAATTTGGGTTGAACTCCAAGCGGAGAAAATGAAGGAATGTTGATATTTCTCAAGTCAACGAGTCCCTCACGGCTGAGGTTGACTCTTTGCGTGGCGATTTTGTTCTTTAGTTCGATTAAAGAAGTTCTCTCTGTTTTCATTTATTATATAATAAAGACGTTTATTGAAATATTTCATGCTTAGATCATATCTTTTCTAGTTTTGTCTGCGAATATTTGTTTAGAAGTTGGATATGGATCATATATTGTAATAACATGTTATATTTCCATATAAAATTAATTTACAAATTATATTTAAATATTAATTATATGCAGCTAGTTATGTCTATAGATATTTATTTATAAGATGGGATATGGATAATATATTGTAATAACATGATTTATTATCATATTAATTTAATTTTCAAAATATATATTTTTATTATAACTCAAATCAATATTGAAAATTTGAATTAATTAGATGTTTTTAAAATAATTATGACTAACAGAGATCGCGAAAATATAATTGAATAATTTTTTAATATGTAAATTGATTTTGAGGATTTGCAAGTATGAAATCTTAATATTTGAGTCATAAAAAGAAAAATTTAAATAATTGTAATGATATAGATTAACAATTTATTTTTGATTTTCGATTTGATTTGTTGTAGAAAAAGAATAAATGGAAAAGTATCAGAATTTTATCAATTTAATGAGTATTATGTTCTCTAATTATTATTTTTTCAAGTTTTTGTATTAAATAAATTGTATCAAAATTTTGCTTAGTAAGCGCGAGCGACGTAAGCCCAGAACTTGGCTGGCTTGCCTGTGATCAAGCATTTGACGTCCTCTCCTGGCTGCTGTTCGAATGGTCTGTAGCCACGGATTTCGCCACCGCAGACATCGTGAACTCTCTCGGCGCCTTCCTTTCCTTCCTTGCCCATTGTCCAGTATGGGATGCGGGCGAAGCCACCCTTCTCGAGGATGCCTGGGAGATCGTCGATGTTTGTGCAGTCGACGATTCTTGACTGAAGGTGTGCCTGAGCACGTTCTCTGAGGGCGTTGTCGTACTTGGCGAGCCAGTCAGCGCACTCCTGAGCGAACTGTGAGAGGTGGACTGTGTGCTTGCCCTCGATGCCTCTGACGACGAGGACGCACTCGTTCTTCTCGAGATCGCGTGGGCCGACTTCGATTCTAAGTGGAACACCCTTCATCTCCCAGTAGTAGAACTTCTCGCCTGGGCTGCGTGTTGTGTCGTCGTCGATGTATGTGCGGATTCCAGCAGCCTTGAGCTCAGCCTTCATCTCGTTGACGCGCTTGAGGAGAGCTTCATTGTCCTTGCGAAGAATTGGGACAATGACGACCTGGATTGGGGCTATGATTGTTGGGACGATGAGGCCCTTGTCATCACCGTGAGCTGAGAGAACGGCAGCGAGAACACGTGTTGAAACACCGATGCATGTCATGTAGGAGTTTTCGCCGTTGACAGCGATGTTGAAGACCTTGCTGAAGTGCTGGCCGAGGTAGTGAGCGCCGACTGTCTGGAGAACACGGCCGCATGGCATAACGACATCGAGAACGTCTGTGAATTCAGCACCTGGGAAGCGATCCCAGTCTGGACGGCGGAGGCGGAGACCATCGATTGAGAGAGCGAGTGTGAGGTTCTTGTGGACGATGTCCCAGCATTTTCCGAGGATCTCGAGAGCCTCATCTGGTGTAGCGTGGGCTGTGTGGGCCTCATTCCATGGGATTTCACGAACGCGGATGAGTGGCTTTGTGCCCTTTGTCTCGTAACGGTAAACGTTGCAGGACTGCTGAACCATGCATGGAAGGTCATCGAGTGTCTTAACCCACTTTGCGAACATGGAGTACATGGCTGTCTCTGATGTTGGGCGGAGGCACATCTCGTCCTCGTGCCAGAAGCACTCAGACTGGAAGCCCTTAACGTGGTCGGCTTCAGCCTCGAGGAAAGAACGTGGAATGAAAGCTGGGAACTGGCACTGCTTGATGCCGATTGCAGCGTATTCATCCTCGAAGAGTTTCATGATGCTGTTGTGCATTGTGTAACCATAATGGCAGAAGATTGGCATGCCCTTGATATCCCAATGCTTATCGACGATGCCTGCTGTGACCATAAGTTCCTCGAACCAATCAGCGAAGTTGGATTTTGGAACATGGAAAGTAAGATCAGCGCGCTGTGAAGCTTGAACTTTCTGCTGCTTCTCCTGCTTTCCTTGTTTCTGCTGTTTCTGTGGCTTCTGCTTCTTCTGGCCCTTCTGCTGTTTCTGTTCAACAACTGGGGCTTTTGCTTCCTCAGTCATTTAAAATTTTTTAAGTCTGACCAAATTCCTTGAAATTCGAATTAACGATAAACATGGATTCAGAGGAAATACAGCCAATCACTATTATCCTTTTTATTTAATTATTTACCTGTCATATATTGATTTAACATGGTAAAAACCAAACGCTAGATTAGGAAATCCGTCTTGTAAATTTATAATTGTGTCATGTAAAATTAGATTTTTGTCATGTAAAACTTCTAACATTGAGTGTCCGATTAACATGAAGTTCAGCGCGAAATATTGATCTAATACATCATAGATCTGAATTTCATAAAAATTAATGATTATTATTGAACTCGAGTTTTTAATTATAATCTAAAATCATAATAATTTTATAAATAATTTTATTTATTTTTATACTTTATATAGAATATAAAATAAGAAATTTGCAATTTAATTTAATAATAGACAATGAAACATTTTTCAAAATATAAAAAAGAGGTGTAGAAACGACGATAGAAATGACGTTAAAATCTTATCGGTCCTACAAATGAAGCCTTTTTGGATTATAA
>MRSU01003374.1:0-57653 GCA_008369845.1 Trichomonas gallinae | reverse complement strand
GAAGTCGAGGCTCAGTTGATGCCACTCATGCAGAAGGCCTACCAGGCTGCTGCTGGTGGTGCTGGCGGCATGCCAGGCGCTGGTGGAATGCCAGGCGGCATCGACCCATCCATGTTCCAGAACATGGGCGGTGCTGGTGGCGCTGCTGGTGCTGGCCCATCTGCTGGTGCTCGCCCATCTGGCTCCGGCCCACGTGTCGAGGAAGTTGACTAAACAATATATATCATCTGTTTGGTTATAACAAATATCATCCTTTTTTTTCTTTTTTTACAAAATATCATATTAAAACTAAATAACATCTGTTTCAGTTTATAATTTTTCTCAGCGAATCAACTTGATGATGATTCGTTTCAAAAATAAAAAATATAAAGCGAAATCATAGCTCAAAGCCTCCCAACTGTATTTCATTGATGAGTTCATGAAAATAAGATACATAAATTAATGCATTTTCATGCGAAATCATTAAAATAAAATCAGAATCAAAAACTATAAAGGTAAATGGTAGCTCAAAGTCCGAATATAGTAATTTTTAGATGAGTTCATAAAAATAAAGTAGGTGAATTAAAACATAATTACGTAAAAATATGAAATCAAAATCAAAATTCTTTTAAAATCGCTCAAATTCATAATATAGATCCATTTTGTAGTAATAAATTGACATCCGAAGAGAAACTAGGTTGCTGCAGTACAAAATCTCGTTGAAATTCGAAATGTAAAGTAATTTTGTCACTTTTATTTCAACGAGATTCCAAAAAAATGAACAACAAAGCTTACAGAGACTACAGGCCGTCAATGTCCAAAAACGCGCTGATTGTTGAGGCAGAAATCGCCCGCGCGAAGCCATCGACGCACAATTTGCCTGGAGAAGGTTATGTTTATGGAATTAAATCCAAAAAAGAAGCAGGCGTCAAAGAAATGTTCGACAACTGGGCAGCAATCGAAAACCAGCCAATGTCAAGTCGCCGTCCAAAAGAATCTCAGCTAAAACAAGATTTTATTGCAACGAATAGATCTGCTGTTAACCATGGATGCATAACATCACGCCAATTCCGTGATTATCAGGTACAGCACCCGATTATGCAGAAAATAATTACACATGCTCCAGATCAAGAAACACCAGAACAATTCAAGGCTAGAGTTGCCCAAATGACTCACGGCATAGCAACTCCTACTTGGAGTGAGATGGATGATTGCATGCACTTCAAGACAGCAAGAGAACTCGAACAGCAAGCTTGGGCGAGAAAAAGAGCTGCACAAGAAAAGCTAGCTAAAGACAAATACAAAGGATCAATAGCACAGCGCGCAGCTCGTCCAACAAAGGCATCGATTGGCCACACTTTCGTTGAAAAAGAACCATCACCAATTGATTCATTCAAGATGAAGCGTTTCTTGGCCATTGATCGTCATGTTGTCGTTGACCACTGGTGATTTTTAATGATATATTTGTATTTTCTTATTAGATTTTTTATTTGGAATATTTTTATTAGAATTTATTACTTTAAAAATTAAGCGTTTAATAAATATAGCTTCTCTTTATACCAAATATGATAACCATTTCGATAAAAAGTGACATTTATGTTTAAAGAAAATAAAAATAAAGAACTCGAACTTACAAAGTATATAAGTATTGTTGACATGTCCTATCCATCCAGTTTATCACATTGGTTGTCTGCAGAAGATCTTATTTGGGACATGAACAGCGAAAATTTCCAAGATACAGCGACAAAACTAATAAATCTTATGGAACATAAACACGTTCAGAAGAAATTTATAGAATATATAGCGGAACGAGCTAATGATTGTCGCAATCAAGAAAATGAATTTTTAGAATTACAAAAAATGCTAAAATTCACACTTCCGTACAAGCCTACTAATGAATTTTTTATTCGATTGCAAGATACTTTTAAAAAAGACGATGTTGATGAGTTTCAAAAAATTGCAAATAATAATAATTCTCAAACTAACTATCTCAGCACTAGATATCTTAACTTGAGTGCCGAATATGGAGCAGTTAACATATACAAATACATATCACTCAATAATGTTCAACCAGAAGCAGATTATACAGTAAGAGCAGCTGTAAAAGGTGGCAATTACGAAATAATTCAGATTCTCAATAACAATGGATTCGATTTTTCAACAGCTTTGAAAGTTGCAATTAAATATCATCATAACTCAATTGCTGATTGGATTATTTCGAATTTTGGATGCTCAAAGATCAATCCTTATAAATGTGTTGAGTTTGGTAATCTTCATGCTGCCGTTTTCTATATCGAAAATGGAATTAAAAGTAAATACAAATTACCAATTGCTGCGGCAAAGATTTTCTGCCAGCCATTCTTCGAATACATAACAGCTAAAGGATTTAATGTTAATATCGAGTATGTTTTCGGTCAAGCAGCACATCTCAATGATTATCATTTGATGCACTTTTTAATCAAGAATGGATTCAAGCTGAGCAAATCTTTCGCTGAAAATCTGTTATTGAATGTCTGTAGTCAAGGTTTATTTGAAGCAGCAAAGGCTCTGATCTCTATTGGAACAAATGTGAATTGTAATTCAGGAAGGTTTGGGGAAGGCTATAAAACACCTTTGTATTACGCAAATAAATCAAATAATGTAGAATTAGCACGATATTTAATCGAAAAAGGAGCACTTAGATGAAAAATTAACATTTTACGCGAAATAGTTTAAACCAGAAAAAAGGGAAACTACTATCATCCACAAATAGCAATTTTCACGAGTTAGCTTGTATTCAGAATCTATTTTACAATTGTTTTACAATTGATAAGATTTCCTCATAGAATTTGTTGTTTATTTTATCTTGTATATCAACATAATATTTAATTGATTAATTTTGATGAATATACAATGTGTGTTTTGTTAATATAATGATCTTATATATAAATACAGATTGAAATATATATAAAAATAAAGCTTTAAATATAGCAATGAAGTGAATACATATGTATTAATGATAATATTGATAATATAATGCTTATAATGCCATTAATCATTATTTTAATCGAGTTGTGAATCGAAATTAATATTAAAATGCAATATTATTCTTATCAACCTTATGAATCATATTCTATTTCAACAATTATTTAATTGATGTGTGTTGGCCTCATATATTCTTTTTATAGCAGTTGATAATTTTCATACTGCTTTTTTGATTCGGCTGTGATGATTTAACTTAATAAATTCGCTGCTGGATATATTGTGTTTGATGAATTTGATGTGAACATCGATACAGTTTGGTTCTGGATTCCTTCAATATCGCATCTCGAAAGCAATCAAAAGAAGTCGTTTCCTAAACACAGCACTAGATGGGGTCGTATGTTGGCGTAATTTTAATAGCTTTAGAAATGGGAATTCAATAATCAAATTTTTTATTGCAATTATTGCTGCTGCCCATAATGTTTTTCTCAGAAAATTTGTCAATAGATCCAGAAAATCAAAAGAAATCAATATGTTGTAGATTTATTTTTGGAGAACCCGATTAGATTATGTCATCGTGATTAATTTTACGCATTTTATGTTTATTCTAGGCTTTTTATAGAGAATGCTATAAAAATTTCCCAAAATTTCCAAGATATTTGTTGGCTGACCAAAAATAAAAACATGAAAATTGGAGATTATCCAAAATCGTTTTACTGCATATTGTCGATATTTTATAAAATTCCATTTACAGTTCTTTTTCTAAATTTTGAAATAAGAAAATTTTTCTTAGCGTTTGTAAAGTTAAATCCAAAAAATCTCTTATTATAATGATCTAATGTAGAAATGTTGATAAAAAATTTTCAAAAATTAGCAATCAAATTTTTCCTTATTAGGTTTTTATGATTGTTGACATTGGTTGCGCATTTTTCATTCAAATCTAAAAATTTTCTCATCAAAAGTTCCGAACACTTATTGCATATACATACTGAGTGATATAAACCGATGATCAAAAATTGTGACCGGAATTAAAAACCTCATACAAAATATTCAAAGCATATTTTTTTTAAATGACTTTGATACTTGAAGCTTTTAGGAATTATCTAACTAATAAAGATGAGGTTTTTTCAGCAATAGGAACTGAACTTCAGCCAATTCCTTACTTCAATGAAGTCGATTTAGCGAAATTATTGTTCCAAGCGAAAAATATTTTGTCAAAGGAAAGCTCGCTATTGAAATTAGAAGGTCGGTTTTGCATCATAGGTGACTTACACGGAAATTTACAGGATCTTTTGCAGATAATAGCAAACCAGGGAATGCCTCCATTCACGCAATATCTATTTTTAGGCGACTATACTGGTTCAGGACCGAACTCAGTTGAAGTTGTCGCCCTGGTGATGGGATTGAAAGTTTCATTTCCGCGCGATGTTTTCTTATTGCATGGTCATCAAGAATATGCAAACATAAACGCGAATACGAGATTTTACCAGGAAGTTACGACTGAATATTCGGAAGGCTTATGGAATTTATTCAACGAAACGTTTGATCAGCTTCCATTAGCAGCTGTAATATCCGGTACAACGTTCTGTGTCCATGGAGGCATCGGCCCGAACATTCCTTCATTGGACATAATATCAGCCGTCAAACGACCGGATAATAACTCTGATATTGCTTCCACATTAATCTGGAGTGAGCCAACAGAGATGTCGCGTGAATTTATGCAAAACCAAGGTCTTATGGGATACCTTTATGGTGTCGATGTCATTAATAAGTTTTTAAAGCAAAATCGTCTTCAAAGATTAATCCGTTCACATGGTTTTGTTGAAAAAGGAATTAAGAGATTCCATGGTGCCAACTTATACACAGTTTTCTCAAATTCATATTACGGAAAAACTAATAATATTAGTGGATGTTTATTGATCCATGATGGAATGATAGAAGGATTTACATACGAGCCAATAGAGAAGGCAGGAAGGAACGATGAGAGCTATACCAATGTCGAAAATACATTTTTCAGAAGAGTTGTTGATTCAGATAAAAATGTGAAATGTAGAATTAGACTGGCTTCATCCATGTCAAATCATAGTTTTGTTGGTAGTAGTTCTCAATTACCTCCTTTACGAAGAACAACTTCAATGTCTGACTAACTTATATATTTAATTTATATTTGTTTGTTATATCTTAAAGTGTTTGAATCTTGTTTTGAAAAATAGCTCATATTTACCGAATACAAACAAAATATTTATTTCTTAGTTGATACAAATGTTGGTAAATGTGCTGATTTACCTATTTTTGTTCTTTTTTGAGGTAACATTGGAGGAGTGTCCATATATATACCTCTTTTCATCCTCAATTCTCGTCCTTGAATAACTTTTTCGCGCTTTTTGAGATATTCTTCTCTCTGGGCTCCTTTCTTCATGAGGACAATAGTGGTATTCTTTCCACCATGTTTCGCCTCGACTTTGTCGACAATTCCAGATCTATCAACAATTCTATTTCCGTCGATCATAAAGTAGTCTTCTGTAACAGTACTCTTCTTCATAGTCTTTTTGTGTTTAACTGGCGGGAAATATTCGTCTAAAGTCATTCCATCTTCAATATTTCCATTATCGCTTACTAGAAAATAGTCTGTAGTATCAAATCCTGTTACACTTGTAATCCTTGCACGGAATTTTTCGACCGTTTCGCGTCTGTTATATTTAATTGATACTGGCTTAGAATCTTTATTTGGCAAATAGACATCCAAATAGCCATCATATCTATCATCATCCTCTATATCAAGCACTGGCATATCTTGAACTCTTAAAACATAAGTTCCTTCTATTCGATGATCCATTCTTCAAAGAAAGCAAACAAAATAATAAAATGAAAACTGTACAATCCAAACCACTAAGCAATGTATGGCTAATCCTTGTAACAATTCATTGCACCACGCTTAAATTATATTATCTTGATATTTCATCTAGTAATTAATTAGTTAAATCATAGTGCAATAGCTTTTTTTGACTCTTAAATCTTTTATTACAACTAAACACGTCAATTGCAAAATAATCGGAAAATTGAAAAATCAATCATAAATATTGACTAGTATTGTATTGCAAAAAGTGAAAGTACTAGCAATATAGTTTGATATATAGTTTAACAATCAAAATCAATGATTTCGAAATTGCAATAGAAAAATCAAAGCAATATATTTGATCTACTGTTTAATATCATAAGTATTCTAATACATCGGGTTGTGTTCTCTATGTTTTAATAAGTAAGTTTATCTATAATTGAACTTAAGATGTTTTCTGTTGAATAAGAATCGCCGTGAAATAAGGTTAATCATCAAATATGATTGTTTTACAAATTTTAAAAATTTTGATGAAAATAGAATACTTAGAATGTATTCATTATATATTTTTAGTTTTAAAAAATCTTAAAAATTCGACCGTTTCAGTTTACAAAATAATATAACAGAAAGAAAAAAAATATGAGTGAAGCAGATATGCGTTGGATTGATCGCGTTCTTGAATCAGATAAGTTCAAGTATTTCGTGAGGATCGACGACGAGTTCGCATTTAACTCATTTAACTTATTTGGCATCAGAAAAAATGTTGCACATTTTACTGAAGCCTACGACTTGATCAGATCTAGCGCCCGAACAGGCAAGTCTGGCGAGGAAATAGAAAACGACGCAATCATTGTTTACGGCCTTCTTCAAGCAAGATTCCTTCTCACAAAGCCAGGCTGGGAACAAATGATGATCAAATACAAGAATCATGAGTTCCAGCAGTGCCCGCGCGTGTATTGCAAGAACTGCACATGTCTTCCTTACGGAATATCAGAAGAATATGGAGTCGCAAAAATGAAAATGTTCTGTCCGAACTGCTGTGATATATATAACGTAGATGATCCAGTTTTAGCACAAATTGATGGAGCCTTCTTCGGCCCTAATTGGGTTCATATGTTTATGCAGAAATATCCAGAAATAGTTCCACGTGAGCAACAACGTGTTTATGTTCCACGTGTATTTGGATTTAGAATTTACCATGAATCAGATGCAGAAGACGATGGTTACGACGACGACAGTGATTATACTGACTAGAATATATTTATATAGTTCTTTTTGTTATTCTGTGGATAAAACCTCAAATGTATGCTATAAATCTACAAGTCTTATAAAATATATTTTGAAATTTTATTTCACCAAGACAAAGAAGTCAATAAATGACTTTAGATAGGAGATAACTGACTAGAAAAGTTATACTAGTAGAGAATGGTCTAATTTGTTTAAAACTATGTTTATTTGACAAATTTTAAATTTACATGGCAAAAATGTTTATTTGACAAATTTTGATTTACGTGACAGAAGGATTATAATGTTTTTGTTTTTTGCTTTTACTGGATCAATAAATATTTCAGATGTTGCATTTTGCTCGTGGAGTGGTGCAGGATGCATCAAAAATCGAATATTACCGAATTCAAGAACATGGTATCAGTTATTACCAGAAGTTACGATTTATGCAGAAGATTTTCCTCCAGGCGAGGCAGAAGAGTGCGTCAAACAAAACAATCACTTAAATATTCATTTCAGAAAACTTGATTTGCAAACGTTCGCGTTGATGGGATCAGAATTCGATACTGCTTGGAATCACGCACAAGCTAGGCATCTTGTTTCTATGCACGATTTCGTTGAGCGCAACCCTGGAAAGGAGTGGTATGTATTTTTCGATGATGACACGTACTTTTTCATGGATAATTTGATGGACTTCCTAGAAACGCATGATCCAAACAAAGATGCAATGTACGGTGTTACTTACGGTGTTGCCTCATTTTCTACACCATTTTTCAAGAATATTTATAAATTCCATGATTTCGTTCACGGAGGATCTGGAATTATCATCTCAAAATCATTCATTCAACGTGTTAAGGATAAATTTTTACCATGCTCAGATATTTTCAACTTAGCAAACGTTGGCTCAGATATTCGATTCGCATTGTGTCTTGAAAGATACTTTGACGATGGTCCACGTGGCTATTCATCATACTTACAGGCAGATTCAGAAAGATTCTGGCCAGATGTTCCAGAAGAGCTCGAGGATAGAAGAACTCAATTTCATCCCCAAGTTTCAGCGCATCACATAGATCATGATAGAGCATACAAATTCTATAACCTCACAACATCCAGGTGGACACTACCTAATGGAACAGATGTTTATGCTGATTGGAGTATTTATGCTGCAATTCCATATCAAGTAGAAATTGCTGGTGGAGGAATGTTTAATTTCTACTTCGGTTACAAGATGTGTAGGACAGATCTCAATCATGCAAGATCTGCAGCATCAACAATGATAACTCCAAAAGTGAACAGTGATAATCCAACAGAATATTATCAGACATATGAGCGTGGCTTTAATGTCCGTTACATTTGTGATGATAACCTAGAAAAAGGTGAAATTGCACAAGATTCTTCAGAACAAACGAGAGACGCCTCATTAACTTTAAGAGTGCGCTGCCCCAAGGTCAGGCAGTTTATTAACAACCACCCAGGTAAGGAATCACCTTTTGATTTATCAGTTGTACCTGTAAATATGTTATAAATTTGTTTTTTATATTAATCTAACTCTAAATATACTATTTTTATAATCAAATTCGAAAAATGTTTTTATTGTTGTCACTTTTTAGATTATTTTTTGGATTTAGAATAAAATAAAGAATGAGTCACGATATGAATATTGAAGGTTCCCCATTGGCTCCTCCACCGGAAGAAGCACAAACAGCGGCCGTTATTTTCGATGTTGAAGCGATTAATAAAGACGAAGGTCAAATTCCTTCAAGCCCTCTCTTATTTAGCCTCGAAACAGCCCCAGAACCAATTACAGCAGACGACATCTCACACAGTATCGTAGAAACAAATGAAAAAGATGATGATGATGAGACTGATCAGTCAGACGCTTCTAGCGATGATCAGGCATACAAGCCATCGGAAGCTACAAACATTGGAACGGTTGAAACTGCTCCTGCTGCTGACTCAAAAGTTAATCAATCTGGTTCAATTATCTTCAGCTCCTTCTTCGATCTCAATAATAGTTCTAAGGAATTCCCATGGATGGAATATAAAATTGAAGATATTCCAGCTGTCGATGATACAGAAATTCTTCAAAAGATTGATTCTGAGTTTACAATCCAAAAACTCGTCGAAACTATACGCGCTAACTAATTGTGTTTAATTTAAATATACTATTACGTGTTAATTCTATATTATATTTTCAAAAAAAATATATGATGTTAAAATTAAAGCTCAATATAAAGTAAATAGAATCAATTGTAGCAAGAATGATGAATTATGATAATAAAACAAACAATTTATAATAAATCTTCAGGAAGCTTAACAAAACGATTTCCCAAAGCTCCAACGGTAATAATTATGCGCTTAAACGTTATTATTATGCAAAGCAGTATTTTGAAATAAGGAGCAAGAATTGTTATCAAATTTTTGCTGGAAAACGCTAACTTGCAGACTAATGCAATGAATACGATGATATATGATATAACTATTACTATATCAGCTCCCCAGCCAGGTGGTAAAATTTCGCCTTGTTCAATTATATAGACTTGGTTGTAAATATGTATAAAAATTATCTCTGAAAACATCAGTATGAAGTAATTTGCCAAGTAAATCGTGGGATTGCCTTCAGCATTTATTAAAATATTTGAAATATTGGTTATAATGTTGAGAAACATCGGATAAATTATTAATTTCTGGTAGTATCGGAACTTAGTACTTGCTCTTGGTGCAGCATGAGTCGAACATCTCTTGAAATAACGAAGAATAAAATAATAAATTTGAACCAATACAATTGTCTGGGAATACGTTGAGATATCGATTAAATGAATGAACTGTGTGTATTTTCTGAATTCATATTCAAGTGGCAGCGAATCGAAATTAAATCCTTCAGCTCCAACAACTAATCCGTAAGAGAAGATGGAATATATGATTAGGTGTGCGATCCAGCACCAAAATGCTATGGCAGGATACGAAATACATGATTTACCAAGAGCTTTCACAACGTCAATCATTTATCTACTAAAAATCTAAAGCAAATTATTCTGATTTTTTTTGATGTATTCATTTTTTGTTGTAATTTTCCTGCAATTCAAGAAAAAACAAATCGAGAACTCTAAAATATTTTACGTCAGGATTATAATTCATCCTCTTAAAGGTTAAACCGTGAGAATAATCTTAAAATTACAATTTCAATAAAAATATGTTTTGGAAGACTCGAAATGTAATTTTTACAATGGACAGTCAATGCGGTTTCCATCCAATTGGTTTTTGTCCAGACAAGGTTAGAAAAAAAATATATTGGAAAAAATGGAAATATTTTAATCATTGTACGATGATTTGGTAGTAAATTTCAAATGATTGAAGGAAAACTTATTCGAAAAGATACATTACCGAAACTTATTTTTTTGATGGAAAATAAAACATTCGATAATTTATAAATGGTAAGTTGTATTATGAAACGGATCAAACAAAGAGTATGACGCTAATGCTCACTTGCAAAGACTTCGAAAAAATAAGAGATTGTTTAATTGATAAAAGAGTAAATAGGTCCAATTAAAGTACCAACATTCAGCAATCTCGGTGCAAAAATGATTGGTAGGTGGAAATAGTGCAACTGTGGTGATTTTTTAGAAAACTAATTGAAAAGTGACATAAACAATAGAACGTCAAAGTATGTAATGCCAGTATCGAAACAGTTTATATTGCCATTACCTGCACAGAGACTAGTGGCTCAAAATCCAGAGCCAAACGAGTTTGAATAATAAAAAAATATTTTTCTTCAATGTTTCAATATCATGCATTATTACATGAATCTCAACTCATTACGCAAGAAAAATGGAGAATATGATAAATCATATTTTTTGCGTAAAATAGCTATCGAAATGGTATTGAGATGTTAATCATTATTGTAATCATGAATGGATATTCGAAATCAATTTAAAATGTTTCGATGACAAATTAAAATTATTGAACAATAAGAATAGATGAAGGGCATTATGGAATAATTTATTGAGATTATGAAACCGTATAGATTATAAAAATACAATGAGCAAGCGAAATTGTCTGTGCGAGATTTATTTTTCAAATTTTGAAATAATGAAACGAATATTGATAATGTTGATAAATTATTATTAAAGAGCATAATTTTCTCCGTTTCGAAAACCCGAAATTGGCTGTTTAATGTCGAAAAAATTATAAAATTATTTTTTTGATCAAAGTAGGAGGCCAATATAGATTGTAATCGTATTAATAGATTGTATAAGCAATGAACATGTTTTATAAAATGCGCGTGATCGAGTTTGGGAATATATTGACCGCAAAATGGAAAATAAATAAATGATTGGAATGCATCGATTAAATCAATTACGAATATTGATTAGCCATTTGCTGAAATCAATCTGAAAGGATAAATAATATTAATCTTGAGAAAATGCTAAATAACACTGATATTTCTACTAGTTGGCCATTAGATCAATGAATGCCATTTAAATCTTGTTAAGAATAAAACACGATGGTTTGAGAGATTATATTTTTGAGATGAGCTTTTTAGAATATTTGTGTGGTCTATTCAAAAATATAATTAGTTTTTCTGTTTGACATGTCAAAAAACGCAAAAGATCTATAGTGCAGCTATAGAATGATGCAAAATAATCAGTTAAATCGTTATTTGCTTTCAAAAACTATTTTAAATAACGTACTAAAACATTTTTACTGGATATGCATTTATCAGCCGAAATTTCGATGACACTCGCCAATCAATATTTTTTTGAATAGCAGTTGGGCAGCGGTTTTCGAATTTAAAAATAATCGTTATTAATATTTCCTGTGGCATTGTCCTTTTCTCAGATCATTTTCTGTCATATATCTGTCTACAAATGGATATATTAAATGCATTTTGTCGATTTAATTCCTGTTTATTACTGTTCTGAATCCACTAAGTTTTGATTAAAAATTTCGTGGATACTATTTATATAAGCAACTTTTATGACTGATTTTTCATTGGACGAGGCGAAATTAATTGAACTGACTTTCAAATTTTTTTTTGTGTCAGCTCGGATTAAAACAGAAATTGTAGCGTTAGTCCTATATTATAGAAATCTCAAATAAAAAAGTGCAATTTTCTCATCAAATCTTTTTTTACTAACATTTTTGTCCTGAAAACCATATCACAAGTATCACATACTATTGGCATAAACAGTGATCAAATATTTTCGAGAAAAATTTTATGTTGCACAAATCCTTAAAATTTTAACACTAGTATTATGTGTATGATTTTATAACTTTTTAGATAACGGTTATGTATTCAAAATTGTAATTTCTAACCTCACAAAATAATCCTTTTTGTGACCAATTTTTTAACTTTTGAATATTTCCAAAGTCAATCTCATATTTTTTCGATTATTTTGGGGTAAATGTTTCTCATTTATTCATATTTTCTAAAATTTTTGTTAATGATTTTTTCTCTTTGGATATAAGCTTACATGACCTTAGCAAGGCTATATTTTAATCGAAACAAATTCTATGTTTTACTTCTGTAGTTTACGTTAAAAAAAAAATCATATGATCAGAATCACCGAATTGAACCAACATTTAAAACACACGATAGAAGGTCCTATCATCAAATCAGCGCATGAATTCACTGATTCTGTTCACGGACTCGGTACTGTGGTCTTCCAGGTCCACCCCGAGTTCGAAGATATATTCGTATATTCTACAGATATTGACGAATTCAAATCAGACGACATCTATCCGCTTTTACCAAAAATACTCTCGTCCGAAATACACAAATTAACCTCGATTTCTCTCGAAAAATTTGGAAACGTTGCTGGCCCATTATATGTTAATTCGACAAAAATCGACGTACACAAAGCAAATATGTTTGTTAGCTCATTAACTAACGTACCTATTTCTAGTTTTCCCCAAGCCGCAATAGATCAACTCGAAAAAATCGCTAACATTTACAAATATGATGCATCTCTCGCTCTAGATCGCGTCAAGTCGATGAAGCCAGAAGATTTTAAAACCTATCAAACACATAAGTTCTCCGTCGAAAATCTTAATATCGATTCCGCCTTTGATATGCTTTTCTCCTTCTTTTACGACTCACTCCATGACTCGGATCTCCCTCTAGACTGGAAATCCATTTTTGCATTTATAACTGCCGTTCGGTCCCATTATAATTGCGTCCCTTACCACAATTGGCGCCACGCGATAGACGCAACTCAGTTCGTTTACTACCTCATTTCGATCGACAAGATCAAACAGATGCTACAGCCGCTAGACAGGTTCAGCCTTTTGCTCGCAGTTCTCTGTCACGACTTGGAACACAACGGACGAACGAACGACTTCCACAGGAAAGTCAACTCGAAGTTCGCTCAGGAGAGTGGGCCCGACCTCCCGCCCCTCGAATATCATCACGAGTGCCTCGCAAAAGAAATGATAAAGAAGATATTCGCAAAAACATTATCAGAATTCTCAGAAGAAATGAGAATTCAGCTATTCACATTCATACAGGAAATCATTCTTTCAACAGATATGAGCAAACATAAAATGTTCGTCGACAAGATTACAGAAAACGTTGGAAAATTCGATGGTTCAATAGAGATGAGACTACTTGCCTGCCAAGCTGTCATGAAACTCGCCGATTTATCGAATACATGCAGACTTTTCGAAGATAGTGAATTTATGGCGAAACAACTCACAGAAGAATGGTTCCAGCAAGGCGAGGATGAAACTAAACATGGTATTCAAATTACAAAGGGATTCGATAGAAATAATCCAACTCCTCTACCTCAAGGTCAGATTGGATTTTACAAATTCTGCACCAAACAGCTGTTAGATGCAGATAATCAGTTTTTCGGATGTCTAGAAGATATTGTTAACCAATTTAATTCTAATTTAAGCAAGTGGGAGGAACTTGCTAAAAATATATAATGTTTTTCGTTTATACTAAACATTTCTATTTATAAACCTGCCATTCACCAGGAATAGATCTAATCAATGGAATTCAACAATAAAAAATCGATTAGATTTCGCCTTAAAGCTTTATATGAATGCACAAATACAGGTTTTACGAACTCTAAATCAGCCAATGGGCTTGTTTTTGGCTACACATGCGTGGTTCAACAATATTACCGTTAAACTCGGCTTTTTTAAATTTTCAGAAAAAATTTGTTATGTGAAAAACAGCCAAAATTTTAGCCACACTTATAGATTTTATAAACGGTGATTTTAGAAAGATTTTGAGGCGATTTTGATCAAAATTCGATTAATTCTAAATTAAACATGAATGAGACTTGTACGGGCATCTGCTGCCAATGTGAGGCCGAGGGTTGAAGTGTTGACACTCAGTTTCGGATAACCAGTAAATTTAATTAATGTTGCCAGAAAAAAAAAGACAACGTGATTTCAAGTTTTGATTAAGTAAATGAATTATTTAAAAAGCTTTTTATTCGAGAAAAAAAAGTTCAGTTTTCCAAAGAAAAAAATATGAAACAGACGACTTTGAATTTTGGTGGAGCAGTGACTAAACCAGTCAAACCAAAGATTGACCCAGTCGCTGTAGACATCCCTATTGATCCAAATCCGCCGGATTTCTCAAAGATTTTCGAGGACGTCGAACATTTCAAGGCTTGCTTAGAGCCATCATGGCGCCAAGCGCTCAAAGATGAGTTCACGAAGCCGTACTTCCCAGAATTACTCAGAAAAATCAAATCTCGAGATAATGTTGTATTTCCTCCAAAGGAGGACGTACTTAATGCTTTTAAGTTCTGTCCGATAAACAGCGTCAAAGTTGTGATTATGGGCCAAGACCCATATAAAAATCCAGGAGAAGCTCATGGATTATCATTTTCCGTTAGGAAAGGTAAAAAGATTCCACCAAGTCTTATTAACATATACAAAGAGATAAAACGCACATATCAGGATGACTTTATCATTCCAAAACACGGCTATCTCGAAAATTGGGCAAAGCAAGGTGTTTTGCTTTTAAACGCAACTTTAACACTCGATATTGGAAAATCAAACAGTCACAAAAGCTACGGTTGGTCTAATTTCACATCTGCCGCTCTTGATGCATTAAATAAACATGTAAGTCACGTTGTGTATCTTGCATGGGGTAAAGATGCACAGAAAGTTGTTTCTGGAATAGATCGCGAGAATAATCTGGTGCTTATCTGTGGACATCCTTCTCCATTGAATCAAACAAGTCCTTTCTCTGGTTGCGATCACTTCAGGAAGGCTAACAAGTACCTCGTAGAGAATGGAAGAACTCCAATCAATTGGAATGCTATCAATGATTAAGACCACAAAAAAATATTTGTCTATATTATTAAAAAATATTATATTAATTTATGTAGTAATAACAGTTACTTGTTCTTGTTATACTTTAAAATTAAACTATATTTTAATTCATTATTTCTTATCAGGAAAAATCAAAAGATAAATTGATATCATTGCTATAATTTTACTTGTATAATCATTATATCAATAAAGCAACACATGATAAGCTTATATTTAACTATTCATCATGATACTTCTTAGTAATATTGTTACTCTTGCAAAAATATATGAAATATACTATTTTCTCTTGTTCTTCATAGATTTTATAGTTACTACACAAAATAAAACAGATTATCAAAAGAAAATGTAACGAGCACAAAATATTCAAAAAATAAATTCCTGTAAAATGTGAATTATGAATAGAGTAACAATCTATGGTAGAATGGACTCGCTGTTGCTAAATAACAATTCATATTTAGCTGTGCTTCTTTGATAATTATAGAAAAATTTTATTAAAATGGTAATATTCTATATTTATCTAAACAGATAATAGTTTATAGGGAGATAAAATCATATCACGTAAAAAGAATCCTATAAATTCATATATTTTTTCAAATCAAATATATCACCAAAAAGATCGCAAGAAGTCATGGATAACAGAATGGTAGGTCTCATTATCAACAGAAAATGCTAAAATCAGGATTTTTCGGAGTAAATACTAGTTTAGGGTATATAGGGAAGATGGCATTTTGGCACTTTTATAAAATGGAATCTCAAGGACAAACATCGCCAACTCGTTCATATATGTCTAAAATGAGTCCATTGGAGCGTTTGCAAGACCTATTGAAGGAGGAAATGAACACAGAATTGCCTCAATTGAACGAATTCAACAAAGGGCGTCCATTTCTTACGAAATTAGGATCTCTTCTCATGAATGCGCTGCAGTCTGCAGAAAATACGCCAATAAACAATGATTTAGCCAAAATGATCGATTTCGGTTTTAGATTTTTGATAAATGAATCAATCAATGAGTTAAGAAACTCTCTTCTCTCATCGAACGCGTTAATCAGATTAAACACACCGCCGAGAGTAAATGTAGAACATTCCGAGGAAAATGACGATGAAATTGATAAATTAAGATCTGAGCTTTTTACATTGCGTTCAGAGAAAGAGAATCAATCAGAGGAAATTGGTGAACTCAAAAACAGACTGAAAACATCAAAAGAAACTCTTTCTAAAGTAAAATCACAAAATTCTGCAATTCACGATCAACTTAAAATGAAAATAACAGATTTACAGTCAGCTCTTAAGCATGCTTCACAAGAAAGAGACGATTTTAAGAACGAAGTCATCTCAATTCAAGATAAATATATCAAAAGTTTAAATAATGTCCAAGAAATCGAAAATAAACTACATAAACAAGACACTGAGCTTTCTGATGCAAAGAGACAGTATAACATTTCAAAAGCGAAATGTGTACAGCTAGAAACAGAAATCGAAAAGCTTCAACAAACGATTTCAAGTCTTTCTGAATCAGCCCATAACTCAATGACATCTCCAAATTCGACAGAAATGAGATTGTCACCGACAAAAGAAGACTCTCCGCGAAAATACAATGGATCAGAGAACTACAGGATGGCCGAAGAAAAACTAAACGAGACTAGAGAAGCAATCGAGCAAGCGAATAAGCTGACAAGCCAGCTAGAAGAAGAATTAAGCAAGGATATAGAGATCGGTGATTCAGATCTTAACCCAGCTAATGATCTCGAGAAAACTATTGATGAATTAGAGGAACAAAAGTCAAAATTACTGGGTGGATTCAATTATTACAAGCAAATCATTGATACAATTAAAAAATATATCAATTTCAAAGGCGATGAAACGAAGCTTCCTGCAGAAATAAGAAAACTAGTGAACAAGAAACAGAATGAACAAAATCAAGAGGCAAACAAAGAAGAAATCGAAGTCTACAAATCATTAATTAATGGATTAGTTTCCTTTGTTAATAAATTCATCAATGACGAAGATGTAACTGCAACTCCACTAACTTCTTCTATTTCATTAAACAAGAACCAAGAAATTCTTGATAAAGTTAGAGAATCTATAAACAACTGCTTGAACATTCAAAATATTTCAAGTGAAACACCAGTTTTCGAGACATCTATAGGTAGCGAGCAGGCAACAGATGATTTATTGACAATTCTCACTCAAAACAAAAATTCAAAGATATTCGCAATTGTTTCATTGATTTCAACAGTTAATGGAAAGCTTATTGATATAATCAATGAAAAGAACCGAAGAGTGAAATCATTCATGAAATTCTTCCCAGATTTAGAAATCGAAGATATTTTAGACACAATCTACTCTTTCATTAGAGATATTCAGACATCAATAATCAACGCAAAACAGACATTAATTTCGCAGTTCCACAGACGCATCGATGAAACCAACGACGCGAAATGTTTGGCGATGTTCATCGATGAAGTTAACAGCGTTTTGACGAACATGGAGATCGAATTGAGACCAGTGACAGGCTCTAATGTAGACTTCGCTGAGATTCCTATACAAGCGCGCAACATTATAGACGAAATTCGCCACGAAACTATAGAATCAAACAAGAAATCAGAAATCGAGCAAAACATCATAAGACTGCAAAACGAAAACGGCGAATTAAGAAAGAATATTCTCGAATTACAAGCGAAATGCGATAAATACCAGCAGGATGTCAGCAGCAAAGAGGCAGAAAACAGGTTCATCAAGAGAGAAATAGACGAAAACAAGCAAGATTTCGAGAGAAGAATCGAAAAGATACTTAAGGACGAGCAAGAAAAATATCACGCTGAATTACAGAAAGTTCAGAACGCTTATGATAGGCACAGATTAGAGCTAGAACTGCAGAATAAGAAATTGTCGTCTAGACTTAAAGAGAGCCAGCAGAATATTCAAGAGTTGTCGATTATGTACAATGAAAAACAACTTTTGGCTGATGATAGTTCATCTAAGATCAAAGAAAGAGATTTGTCATTTGACAACGTTTCGCCATCAAAGTATTCTGAGCACAGCCACTTAATTCCTATTCTTTCACAGTGCTTCCAGGTAAATGGAGCTTGGACTGAATATAAGATTCAAAAAGCTGTTGCAACACTCATCGCTAGAGTGCAGAGGCTGGAAAAGGAGCGTTCTATGGGCGTGAAAACACCGCGCAAGTAATTTTATTTATGTTTTTATATAAATTCATGTAATTATTTTATTTTTTTCTCAAATTCAACTTCCAATGATTACTATCTTGAAATACTCCTAAATATAATTTAAACTAGTTATATTACATGATTGTTTAATGAGTTTTGAATCAAAAATATATTAAATATTTCATATATTCAGTGTTTTTGGTAACATTTATTGTTTTTAAAACAGATTATGAATATTCATATAGTTTAAAAGCTCTGATTATTTTTTTTTTTTTAAAATTATTTGAATCTACGGTGATAAAAAGTGCAAGATTTTATGGAAAGCAACCAACAAAATTAATTAAAAGTATTAAAATATATAAGATAAATATATGGCATATGAGAATATTAAATAAATAACAATAAATGTCTATAAGATATTGAAAAATTTCAAGTTTTTGTAAAATGATAAACAAATCAAAAAATTTTCTTTGTAAGGTTGATTTTTTTAGATAAATAAGCAGAAAACATAATAGTTAAGCTAAAAATAGCAAAATTAAAAATTTCGTGTAAACCTGATAAAATTCAGTTCTTAAAAAACGCATCCATCAAGTTTTGCAACTCGCCACGTCACTGTGGTCTCCAACTTGTTTTTGGATGGTACAATATTCTCTAAGAACTTCATGTTGCTATACTTCAACAGATACAGATGCCACCGCATAAAATTTAATCAATATATTCGAACTATAATTTTCTCTTATCTATGTTATCAGTTACTAGTCATCGGATTGCAGCCGTGGAATACTGTTTTCTGGAAGAGATCCGAGAAAATGCAGCATGCAGTTACTGCTCTAGGATCTGTTGCGCTTGTACGCATCGTACCCTTTAATTTCGGTGAAATGAATGGCGAGGGTGCAATATTTCTAGCAATTTACATACTTGAACTTGTAATATTGCTGATAACATTAATTTATTTCGCAAAACAGCGGCGAATTCCTTTGCCTTTGCTAGTAACTTCAAAGTACTTGGAAGCTATATGCTTTGCATCCCTTTATCCTGGAATTTGCTCGTTCTTTGGAGCATCACTTAGAGAATCAAACAAGATTGTTTCACTAACGTATCTATTTTTGTTCTTCTTATGCGTTCTAAGGATGCAAATCATATACACAATCGTTCAAAACACGCTAAATTCGAGTGAGCAATTTTTCTATACTACGTATTATTCGGTTTCTTTGCGAATAGTATCATGCATATCAATCATATCGTTCGGATTCAATGCGGTATCTCCAAGATTAATTGAAAAAGGAATTCCATCATTTGTAATTTTGCTTATTTTCGCTTATTTGTTCTATAAGGAAATCGTAAGGATTAACTGGATCTATGCCTATCAAAATGTCATCATTCAAACAATACTTTTCACTTGTTTCTTCACATCATTGATTATCGCATTATCGACAGTCATATCTGATTTCTTGTCTCCGGAGATAGTTTTCTGTGTTTTCCTTGTTATCACCTTCTTTTCCTTCGGTTATTTCATCACATATTCAGTTCGTGAAAAAAGCAGAGTTTTACAGGCTCTTTCTCGTCCAAACTATGCTGAATACGTTCCATCAGCAAACCGCGCTGCTATGGACCTCATGATTGGCCTCCGCGAAGCTGCTCCGTCAATTGTTAATTTAACACACGTTAAACAGCTTTTCGAGAGATTCCACGATAACTATGATCTATGCTCGGCATTAGCTTTCCAATGCTTGATATTTGATGACTTCCCGATTGATTCTACAGAATTAAGAAAATCATTAATACCGAAAGGATCATTTTTGCCTCTGAAGGACGTTTTCGACTTGAGTCTCATGACAGATATGGTTCGATCGCGCAATCTTTCCGGTTATCGAAATGATGTCGTCAAAATTCAAAAACAGATGTGGAAACTGCTGTGTTCTATGAGCGAATTCTTCAAATGTGTCATGAACGAAATGACAGACGCCATTCCATTGAGAACTTTCCCATATCACAAATTAATCGGAAAAACAGCGAAGTTATTGCTCAGTTTCCTTCAGACATACCCGAATAACGAAGATGGTGCTTTCTTCTTGGACTTGTTCAAGCGTGTTTCGCCAAATCATCCAATGATACCAGAAATGGAATTTTGGGCATCATACAAGGATAATTTCATTGAAAGCGCACTCGAAGTCTTTCCAAAGCTCATATCAGTTGTTATTCACAACCCAGATCGCCTAGAATCATTCGTTCAGCCAACACCGAATTTAATCGGTCACGGCGTTGTCGAAATGCTGAAAAACGAGGAGAATTTCACAGGAAGGCCAACAGTGAAGCTCGCAAAACGCGGACCTTTCTTGAGTTCCTTCCTTCATCCTGTCGTAATTATTATCACAGTTTTCTTCCTCGGTTATCTTGTCATTTTGCTTCCATTTATGCTGTCAACGGTCCAACAGGAGTCAAATGTCGTCAGAATTAAGTACATTTACAGATTATTGAGAAGAATCAAACGTCTGCAAACATTTTTGTTCCCTGTTGAACTGTTCTACAGGAACCCGACGACGAATGAGTCAACGTTTTGGAATGGAGACGATTCTTATATAGATTTTCGAGATAAACTTGTTCAGAACATCACAGAGCTCATGGATAACATCTCGCAGTTCTCCACTGTTGGAGGTGACTCACAGACAGAAATTTCGACTGTTTTCCAGAATTTAACTGATCAAATGTATTATATTGCGTTGTTGAAGAGTAATTTCAGTTTATTCCACGCCATGTTCCCATTCCTGTTCATATCAGCTGAATTGGCCTTAAATGACACTCAATTTATTAAATACACAACTGGAGACATAAATGAGTCATTCTCGCTGCTGCAGGAGATCAGCAATTTGAGTGATACATTCATTTCAAGCGTTTTTGATCAAGTTGACAAAATCGAATTAATGGAAGAAGGAAAACTTACATTTTATTACACAGTTGGCTTCTCGTTCACACATTTGATTGTGTTTCCACTTGTTTTGTTCTTCTGCATAAGAAAAGCGAACAGCAAAAATTCAATTTTCTTCTCTTCGCTTAGAGACACTCAGAAAACTGCTCTTTCAGCTATAAACGTCTTCTTGCAATCACAGATGCGAAACGTCTGGGGAAATGACAACATTTGGCACGCATCAAATGCATATCAAGGCGGATCATTGCTTTCCATCATTATTCCAGCGACAATTTACTTCATTGGATGCTTAGCAGCTGGTGTTGTCATGATCATCAAGTTCACAAGCTACTCAGAGCAACTCACAACAATCAAGAATGATTTCATCAGAGTCAACAACCAATTCACAATGCTCTGCGATATCGCACAGACTAACTTCTACATATACTTCAGCGACGAAAGCGGCGCAGACAAAGAGAACTTCATCAAGACATTACAGACATTGCATTCTGAGTTCATATTCCAGTCAGAGAAGCGCTCACAAGAAGTGAACAACGACACGACTTATTCCGACACGTACAACAACTGGCTTGATAACGCTGTCATTCAGAAGTGGGTGGCCAGCAGTGCCCTTTTGGTTGAGCTCGAGAGAGTCCCAGAAGAATACATCACACAGCTGCAGATCTTCTTCAACGACGTCGACCCTGTCTGCACTTATCTGATTGATATAATGTCCGCTGGCTGGGAGTCAAAGATCACAACAACAGGAATCGAAATCATTGTCTGTTGCATCTTCTATTCTGCCATTCCTATCATCCTTTACGCAATTATTGTCTGGACACTGAAGAGGTTCGACGAACCGTTCATGGACACAGTCAGCTTGCTCGAGCATCTCAACGAAAAGGCTTTGAGCAATGATACAACACGCGCGTTGAACAACTCAACAACACAATTAGAAAACGACGAACTTGATTTTGATCAGACATTCTATGATATCATTCTTCAGACACTTCCTGACCCTGTCTTCGTTATCAACATGTCGCAACACATTATCACAATGAACGCAGCCGCCACGAAGATGACAGTCAAACGTCCGCAGTCTAAAGTCATCTGCGACGCTTTGAACATTCAGCTGACATCGGCAACATTCGACGCAACACCGCTCGATTTCATCATCAGCAACTACATCCAAGATGACAGAATCACTGTTGTTACTTATGATATCATCGGCACATACAGAGATAGAAGGAAGTACTACTCGCTGACAATTCTTCCTTTGTTCAAAGGCGAGCAGAACTCAATCATTGGAAGGTCACACGGCGCTACGATGTTCTCTCTCACATTCCACGATACAACAAATGAAATTGTACAACAAGAACTCATCGAGAAGGAGACAAGCAAGTTCATGCAAATCATCAACCAGATCCTTCCAAAGGAAATTGCCTCGCAACTGCTCAAAGACCAGAAGTCCATCTCCATGACAGTCGACAAAGTCTGCGTGTCTTTCTGCGATATCGTGCAGTTCACACCATGGTGCGCATCACAGACAGCCGAAGGTGTCGTCAACACGCTGAACACAATGTTCACTCTGTTCGATGACAAGTGCTTGAGATATAGAAGCGTGACTAAAATCAAGACAATCGGTGACTGCTACATGAGTGCTGCAGGCATTTTCGACAAAGGCGATACATTGTCAGAGTCAGCGCACCAGATGCTCTCGTTCGCATTGGATTTGGTTGACTCAATCAACGAAGTTAACGCCAAGCTTGGCACTAAACTGAGAGTCAGAGTCGGTGTTGCACACGGTGGTCCAATCTCAGCAGGTTTGATGGGTATCAGAAAACCAGCGTTCGATGTATACGGACAGGTCGTCAACGATGCACAAGCGATGGAAAGTGGCGGTGAGCCAATGAAGGTCCACATCAACAAGGAATTATACGAGCTTGTCTCTGATGCTAAGAATGTGATATTCCAGGTTAAGGATGACGGAACAGTTCTCTGCGAGAGGAAGCAGAGAATATAACTGAAGTAATTTTTGTTGTATAGATTATTTTATTTCTATTATAATTAAATTTTGTTTTATCAAACTTCTTCTTTCTTCTAATTAACAGCAATAATTTGATATCTACAATGATCTTTGAGTCATTTTTGAAATTTACAAATCAAGTCAGTTTACAAATATTTGGCAATTCTATCTTTATTTTGTGAAAAATTCAATGAATTTACTCAAATTGTTTCTCTAGATCTCTTTGATATTTTAAACTTTTAGTCATATAGATATATTATAGGGAGCATTACAAACAAATTACTAGCACTTTCAAATCCGTGAAAACAACTGCACTCTAAATTCAAAGGATATTTGCTTAGGATAGTGAAGACGGCTTTTCCATTTCCTTGCCAGACGCCTGGAATGTGTCTAACATTCTCAAACATGTAAGGACTGCTCTTGCTGAATGCATATTCGTGGCTGCCAATTAATTCGTAAAATTCATTGTGTGCATCAATGATTCCTTGAGGAATGATAGCATCTTTCGTGAGAGCCCAAGAGCTCCCACCACCTGCTCCACCATTCCCATCTTGTCCAGCAAAGCCGCCAAACCAGCCAGCTCCAGATCCAGGCCTATCACTAGACCCAATCGATGCCGACACGCCTTTAGAGTTAAGTGACTTGGCTTGCTGTGCTGCTTCACCTGATCCAAAAGTGAATCCAGAAGTTGAATTCGCAACGTACTTTCCTACATAATTACCATCACTCCACCAGCCCTGTGCAGTGAGTCCACCACCAGAGCCTCCTGAGCCATCATCAATACCACGGTAGGTACCTGGACGGTTATCAGCACCGCCTCCTGCACCACTTACAAGAACTCGATGCCAAAGATCGTTTTCATCGAATGAGAGAGACGTCTGACCGCCTCCACTTCCTGTTCCTGGGTTTTCACCATCATTAAAGTTAGCACCACTTCCACCTCCACCATAGCCTCCACGAACCATATTAGGAGGTTCGTAGTCAGCTGGAGTGTGGTATGAGTTTCTTTTAGAGTAGTAGTCACCTTTTCCTCCTAGGGTCAAAAAAGCCCGAGATCGCTTAGATAGGGAAAGGATGCCTGAGACGTAACCACCAGAGCCACAGCGGCTTTGCTGTTTCGTGCATTCTAAGTTCGTGCCAACGGAAATAGATTCTTCAACATACGGACAGTTTCCTTGAGAGTCTTGAAAGAGACTAGAGATGCCAGATGAGCATCCACCTGATGCACCGTAGAGCTCAATGAGGTAAACACCTGGGAATAGTGTCAAGTTGTAATCCGTACAATCGGTTAATGATTTGCAAGGATAATTAAAGTTGTATTTATTTTTCGATATTACTATACTATTACTCACATCACCTTTTAATTTATTCGGTAAAGTATAAGAAATCAATTTTTAACGATGTAACTCGAATTTTTAAAATTTTCATGAATTTTGACATTTTCTAAGAATAAACTCTTCTTTATACTAGATATACTGTGCACACGCGGTTTACCAAGTGATGAGTATGTTTTGCTTGTCACTGCTCGAACGATCCTTTAATAATTATGTCACTTTTATTTTTTTTGTCAATGTAAACAAGCAAAATATAAGTTGATTTGACAATGTAAACTGACAAATTATTTGTCAATTTGCCAATGTAAAGTATGAAAAATGACAAAAATTATGAGAGTTACTGTTATAGGGGATAGTTTTTGGAATGCTTGTTACGAACTCAAAGGTTATCGCGATACAGTAGGAAATGCCGTCAGTCTTATACTTAGATGGACTGAGCCTTTCATTATTATCGAGTTATGCATTGTTATCTTAATCATCCTTCCTCTTATATTCAAAACACGTTCTAATGAGTCATATGTTAAGATTTCACGCCTTTACAACGTTTCTCGCCTTTCAATTTTAACATTGTTCCACAGAATCCTCTACATTTATCTTATCATCATTCCTTTAGCATACCTTATCGGAAAGCCACCAGCTTGCGGCGATTCAGATCGCCCACTCACGCTCAACTTTTATCGCTTGTATTCGATGCCTTCGCCGAAATTGAGTTCTCTACTTCTCATTCTATTCTACATTGGATCGCTAATCAATATTTCGCATCCATGGGGTAATCCTCTTGTTCACTTAGTTGCGATTTTCTTCGTTATTAATTTCATCTTCTCTGGCGATTTAACAGTATCACAGTCAGTTTTTACATTCAGTTTAGTTTATATTCTCAACTTCTATTCGCAAAGAGTTCGTTTATATGTTCTTCATTTTGAAAATTCAATTTTCTTGATTCTTATCATCATTCTTTTTGCATTGAAAGGTAGCATATTCCTCCCAGGAAAGTCAGATTCTAACTTAGATTTCACTGGACGTTTAATCACTGCAATATCTTTACTTGTTATTGATGAATATATGTTAATCAGATACCAATCAACTAGATATGGATATGCCAGTGTAGGAAGACCAATAGATCTTGGATTAGAAACAGGATCAAATGAAGAAGGAAAATATTTCAGTGTTTTATCATCAGAAGAAGAAATTGCATTTTCTAGGAACCTGACAAATGATATTATTGATTCATTTGTTGCAACTCTCATCTTTTTGATCGGAATTTATATTCGTCATCAAGTTATTGGCATCATTAAGCCATCATCAATCGGCTTACTCTAATCCGTTATATATTTCATTTTACTTTTCTATTTTTTTATTTATATTATCTGTCTATTTATTATAAAATACAAATTTGTGTTTAAAAATATTCGTATATTCAACTGTACAATTGTTAAACATAACAATCAAAACAAAATCATTGAGATAATGATTATTTGACATGTAAAGTCGAGAAATTTGACAATGTTATGTTTAGTATTTTTTAGAGTAACTCTTGATTCACAAGTACACAATATTAGCAAATGCGGGAAATTCGATCCATGCGGGCATCGTGATGCTATTCAATATGTTAAAGAAAATATAAATATAACATTCGAAAAATATAAATTTGAAACATTCGAAGATTTACAAGAATTAAGGAATTTCATTCATAATACAGTATATAACAACGTATCATATAATTTAAACTATTCTATTATCGATGGACAAAGATTTAATATTGAAGATCGAGCATTTCTATATATAAACAACTTTACAAACGTTTCATTTGGAAATGCAATCATAACAAAGTTTAGAATGCCGATATTAGTTTTTCGGAATGGGCGAGATTCAACGTTTTTCAATCTGACCATCGAAAATTGTTCAATTGATCACAAAATAGGACTAATACAGATAGCCATATCAAAGGTAATTTTCAAAAATGTTACAATTTCAAATTGTTTAAGTTCAAAATGCCCAATTATTTTAGTTGCTTCATCTAATTTCTTGGTTGAGAATTTAACATTTTCAGACAACCAAGTTCTTCATGAATATAACATTCCACTGATTTACGTTTTGAATTCTATTGCAGAATTCTCATTGTCTTCAATTCAAAATAATGATTCTCCAAGCTCGCCATTGATAAGTGCAGAATACTTTGCAATGATAGGTATATGGGAATGTACATTCAAATCCAATGAAGCAACACATTTATTTTATATCGATTCTTCATATTCGTATTTGAACTTTACGAACTCATCATTCATTGATAATACAGCTATAATAGCACAAATACCTAAGAATTCTAACTTTACAATTAAAAATTCTTCAATTATTGAATCTTTCTCGCCAGATTCTCCATTATTCATTGTTGAAACATCCTTTGTAGTACTACAAGACTCTAGATTCTATAAGAATAACGCAATTTCGTTTTTAAAGTCTATATCAAATTCATCAATTCAAATCACCGAAATTTTAGTTAAGAAGAATATATTCACAGAAAATTTCATCTGTTTACCATATAATACAACTATTTCGATGAACAATTCAGTAATTAAGTCAATTATTACAAAATCATTAATATTTTCTCAAGATGGAGAAATCTTGATTGATAATATTAATATATCAAAACTAAATGGAAAAATGATTAATTGCAACTTGACAATTCTTAATATTTCGAACTCAAATTTTGTTTTTGATCAAAAAGATTTAATAACCGGAGATTCATTTAATACAACATTATCAAATCTAACAATTACCAACAAAACAATAATTAAAGTTGAGAAACACTTCTATTCCTATACAATATTTATTATTTCAAATATCATCTTTTGTTTGCTATTTGTCTTTTATATTTATCGATTTTCACGGAAACCAAAATAAATTTTGTTTGTTATTTTTCAATTCTAGAATTAATTTGAAATTTTATTTTGAATTTATTTTAAAATGCATGCTACATTTGTAAAACAATGTCATCATGACAATTCAAAACATTTCAAGTCTAAACCATGAAAATAACAATTCATAAAACTAAAAAAAATTGAAAATCAAAATGTTAATATCTCAGTTCATTCTGTAAATTATATCACCATATATAGCTGCTATGGCTTGCTTCTATATGCATTAAAAATTCTATTATTCAATAAAATATAAGAATATAAGATATAATATAAGATTGCAATGATTAATGATGTGATGCAAAACATTTGATTATTGTAATTTAAATAAAGAAGTAAATTAAACAATTTCTTTATTCGTATTTTGCGATTTCATCGATCTTCTTCTTGGAAATTTCACGGTAGTTGACATCAAAGACGCTGACGACGTTGAATTTAATAGTTGACTTCTCGTTGTATGTGTTCTCAGCTGCCTTCAGCCTGAACCTGAATTCCTTGCCCTTAGATCTTTCATTCAACTTCCTGGTCATTGTCGTGATCTTATCTTCATCTTCAATCTCATCCCATTCAGCCTTGAATGTTCTTGCATCGCAGCCAGTGAGTTTGTCGATGCCAGATTCCTCGCCAAAGACTTGCACGAAAGGAAGAACTCCAGTAAAATCAGCAAGTTCGATTCTGTAGTTGAATCTTGGCACTGGATTGTTGATCATCTGGCCGCAGTTGTCGCAGAACAAGCCGCCGTCTCTCTCCTTGAGTCCCTTGCCCTTGCATGTCTCGTTTGGACAAGCATTGTAGAAGAAGGACCTGCCTGGCACGAAGTTGAAGATGGAAGCGACGACATCGACGTACTGTGGGTGTCCGTTTCCACCGACATTTTCGTCAGCTAAAGTCTTGAGCAAAACTAATGGCGTCTTTCTTGGCGCGCTTTCATACGAAGTCGATGCGAAGCCCTTGATGTTGTCGAAGTTACCGTTAAGTTCCTCAAACCACTCGCGAACTTTGTCTGCTTCTGGCATATCTTGTGGATCGATGATGAAAACGCTGCCGAGAGTGAGGTTCTTCTTGCCGCTGAATTCGCCAACTTTGGCATCCTTGAGGACGATGATAGGATGTGTGTTTTCTTGGAATGACTTGCAATTCTCGCCCCAGACGTTGAGCTCAATCTTCCTGTTGGACAAATCCGCAACTTCGATCGAAATATGTTCAACATCACGTCCAGTTTTGAGGTGCTTGGTTGTTGGGAATGGAACATCGATAGCGACAGTCATGAGATCGATAACAGCATCCTTGTTCATGCCATCGACATCAGCGATTGTCTTGAAGTTGAATTTCGGCTTGCCAATCTCTTCTGTGTTGACATCATCGGATGCAGCTTCGACTTTTGTTGAGTTATCGAAGTTGATTTCGCAGTCGTGGGTTGTTGTGTTGTATGTTTTGTTGGCAAACTTGATCTTTCCGCCGGAAAATGTGTAAACTTTGTCTTTTTCAATAATTTCATCGAATTTGACAGCAGCATCACGCCAGAATGTTCCCTTAATCTCACCAGACTGATCAGCGAGAGTGACTGTGAGTATCTTAAGGCCCTTGCTCTCAATATTTTTGAAATCTTTGCTGACAACACGAGCCAGAATGGTGAAATTATTGGTGTAGGAGCTAAGCTGGCTAATTGGATCGAACTGTATACGCTGGACTTTGCGAGGTGGTGGTGGGGCGCTTCTAGCAGCCTTTGGAGCTGGTGGCTTTGACGGCGCGGACTGGCTCTGAGAACCAGGCGTCCACTTGACAGGTGTACCAAGCTGGTTTGGAACATCCAACTGGATGACCTCGATATCGTTGATATTTACAGCAATTTTTTCGTTAACCTTTGAAAAGGTGCATTTCTTCAGGGAAATAATACTGTTAGTCTTGACTTCATCGTTGTTGAACATCTCCTCAGCAGGGTCGTAAACAACACCAGTAACGACGAAGTTTCCATCACTCAAAGCAATTCTGCGCTGTGCGCCAGGCTTCTTTTGCGAAATCTGGACGACCTGGAGAACTGTTCCCTCCTTAATGGAGCTAGATGTGCACGCTTCATGCACTGAACCACGAGAGAGCTGATTTATCGACATATTTATTATAAGATTTCCCGCCTTTAACGTCTGTCCTCTCAATTTTTGCCGCGAAAAAAAATTTTCTTTTCTTCCATGATTTTGACTGCTTTACTGCTTTACATATATATATAGATTTTATTCCAAAATCGTCAATTTTTTTGTTTTCGTTTTGGTATTTCGAATTTGTTGATTAATTTTTAGATTTTATTATATCGTATCAAATAAATAGTCTATTTTTGGATTTTAAAAAATATTTCGAAATGAAATTTTTCAAGTTATGCGATTTTTACAATAGTTTATATTTAAATAACTATTACTTCATGGTTAGAATCTAAATATCATGTTTAAACACTTGAAAAATGAATTTTTTACCAAATTACCAAACATTACATGTCATAAAACATATTTTTACATGTCAAAAATTAATATTCTAAATTCACCATCGAAAATGCATTTATAAAAGAGCAATTTCTATAATTTTTTTCTCCTAATAAACAATATCCTAACAAGGAATGCGCCTTGTTATAACAAAATGTCCAGAAATTATGATTCTAAAAGCTATATATGCAGCAAATTACTGGGTTAATTTGAAGCAACCATTTTTTTACAGTGCAGATTTTTGTAGATTTTAATTTACACGACAAAAAATATTGGGAAAAATTTACAAAGCAAAAAAATATTTTACAAACCAAAAATGCATGGTAAATACTTTACATGACAAAATATAATTTACATGTCAAATAGTTTACATGTCAAAAAATTTAAAGGTGTCTTCAACTAAAATTTTTAGAAAAAAATGAAGCCTAGAGTTCAAGTCATTGCGCGTCGTGAAGCAGACTTCGCACGCGCGACAAAAACCGACGGCCTCAAGATACTCAAGAACACTGCACCTGAATTACACCCAATGTCGCAGCAGATAGAATATGTCAGAGCAATTCGTGCTGCAAAAATGAAAAAAATGTTTGCAAAGCCATTTGTTGGTTCACTGGAAGGACATTCTGATACAATTACAGCATTAGCACGCGATCACCGCGAAAACGAAACCCCAACTTTAGTTTCTGGCAGTTTTGATGGAGATATTCGCATCTGGGACTTATCAGCACGTGAATGCATCCATACTTTTCATACAGGCTCGTGCGTAAACGATGTATGCACAGATCATAAATCTAATCTTGTTCTCGGTGTAAATGCTAGCTCACATATATTCGGATTTCGTGTTGATTCCGATAGTGATGACAATGTCCACTTTGATTTCACTTCGCCACACGGACATCTCAGCTCTATCGATTTTTCATACGCAAATGATCAATTTGTCACTGGTGGCGAAGCATTAATGCTTTGGACACCACACAGAAACCAGCCAATTCTCAAATTTAATAGTCCAATTCATCAATTTACAGATTCAGTTTTCAATCAGAACGAACAAAACCTTATTTGCGCTTGCGCTGAAGACAGAAGCATTGTTATTGCCGATGTCCGCACATCAACGATTGCTAGAACAATCACAATGAAAACTAAATCTAATGCCGTCGACTGGAACCCGCAAAAGCCATTCTACTTCATTGTTGGTAACGATGACTCTGCTTGCTACTTGTTCGACGTAAGAAAGACTGAATCCGCCATAAGGGTTTTCACAGATCATCTCGGAACAGTAACATGCGTCAATTTTTCACCGAACGGCCGCGAATTCGTTTCCGGTTCCTATGACCACACAGTCAGAGTGTGGGACTGGTCGCAGATCAAGAGCCTCGACTGCTACCACACGAAGCGTATGCAGGAAGTTCACGCGTGCTGCTTCTCGCACGACTCTAAGTTCGTCATCACCGGCAGCCATGATATGTCCATCAGACTCTTCAAGACTAAGGCCAATGAGGTGCTTACTGCCCGCACTAAGAAGGAGGAAGAAGCGCAGAACATGAACGAGAGACTGCTCAAGAAGTGGAGACACTCTACAGAAGTTAAGATGATTGCAGAGAAGCAGAATCTCCCCAAGACCCTCCACAGGCAGAGATACGAGAGAGCGAAACAGATGGACGCTGTATCTAGAAAGGCACTCGCTAGAATGGCACACGCAAAGGATCCAGAGGCAGCAAAGCCAAAGCCTCTCAGAGTCGGAAGAATTGTCGACGACGATGGAAGGGAAGAACAGAAAGAAGAGGAATAAGTTTTTTTTTTCTCACTATTTATTGTTTACTTATATTTATAATATATATAGAATTTATAAAGATTATTATTTATATATCATTGCCATTATAGTATTATATAAACTCTTGATTCAAAATTGCAAATTTGTTATTATATTGATATAAGAGTCTTAACTTTTATTATTACAAGACATTAGTTATTAATTGGTTTTTGTTGAAAGCTCTTGAAACATCGGAGTATCTGTTATTATTAATATATATAAATAGGTAAAGCTTCGATATATGATAGGTTCTATTTAATAAATACAATTCATAATTATATTATAGTTGTAGTTTGCGCCGAAAAGCTTGTAGTATAAGTTTTAAATTCAGTATCATCAGATTCATTGCTTTGTGCATCATCAGATTCATTGCTTTGTGTATCATCAACAGGCACATCCATAATAAATGTGCAGTCAATATCAAAACAATTACGATCTTTTCCAATTTTAATTAATTGATCGGCTAACTTTGTGTTAATTCCAGCCTGTTTCATCATAATACCTAATCTGGTCTGCGCGATCCAATTACCATTTTTCGCATCATTGATTAACTTTTCTTTTAGCAGCTTTTCAATATTAGCTGTGGTCTTTTCCTTATTATTAGTAATATTAATATTTAATCTCTTCATAAAAATCTCCAGAAGGTCATTGTTTTTATATCCTCGCTTCATTGACTCCAAGCAATAGAACAAAGCGCAGTAATTATCAACTCTTCCGAACACATTGCTTCCCCACATCATTGCGAGCAACAAAATTGATTGAATTTTTCCATTTTCAGCCTCAAAAACAATATTTTGAATAATATCAATTCTTGCTGGTGCAACTAATAATGTTGAAAAGTCTAGAACGCTTGAAATTTCAATTTGTGATTTTGTTTCAATTTCTAATTTCAAATAATTTTCTCTAAATGTCTTAAATTCTTGCTTAATATAGTCGATATCATTATCAGATCCATAACAATAAAGTTTATCATTAAGGAACATCAGAGAGATATAATCCATTCCAATAGAATTATCGTGGGCGCTAAGGAACTCTAAGTTAAAGATTTGGCAACCTAAATGAGAAAGATTTTCTAATGTTTTTATGAAGCTGTAAGTATCAGATGGATTGTCCAAATTTTGATATCCTTGAGTACTCGCAGATCCAGATTTTTCGCCATGTTCAGAGATACCATAATCGATAATCCAGGCATATCTATCTTTTACAACAAGATTTGTTGGCTTAATATCATAATGATTATCATTAAACGAATTTAATGCCAAAAGACCTCTGCAAACACAAAACAACTGACAAGTAAGGTTTAAACAAAAGTCTTTGTCCCTCTTATCATTTGCTGATTCAACATAGTTTTCTAAATTTTGATCTCCATTCTTTTCTAGTACGATATACGCGTAGTATTCCTTACTCGGAATATTTTCAAACTTCGTAAGATCAATCGAATATCCTAAAACTTTGTTAATAGCGGGATGAGCAGTAAACGCAGGAAATAATATTTCTGGAAGTATTTGAAGAAGAGATTGGTAATGTGGGTCACCGTGTTTATTTGGCACATATTTTTTAATAAATTTTACTTTAACAGACTTATTGTCATATGTACCATCATAAACAACACCAAAGCCACCACTTGAGCATTCATTGTTGATTTTCAGCTTTTTATCGTCGAAAGAAAGTGGCTCCATAATATTTGATAATTACATGACAGATTTTTCTTTACATGACAAAGATATGTTTACGCGGCAGGATTTTAATTACATGACAAAAAAAATTATCAAAACAAAAATAATAATTTAATTGATCTCTTTTGTTATGCTTAAGCCAAATAATCACTCCAATTTTCAAGAAATAAGTTATGATATTGATGCTATCTGTAACGTCTTTATTTGTAGATGATTCACAAGATGCTATCGCATATAGGACTCCATGGTCATTATAATGCTGCAATTTTCAAAATGTTGTTCAAATAATTTCCTTAAAAAGTAAATAGTGTTATAGCTAATATTGGATATGAATACATGCATGAGGTATTCTCATTTTATTGAATTAACGCTTCATTTGCGCATCTAGAAATGAATAAAATAAATTCATAAGAATGTTTTTTCCTTGTTTCATATGCTATGAAATAAATAAATATTTGTAGATTACTAACAAACAAAATAACAAAGTTTTATTTCTTTTTCTCATTGAAAAATAGAAGATCTTTCAATGATTTTCCAGGATCATCGAATTTTATGTTAATGATGTCCTCTCGATCGCTGTCAGCATCTTCGTGCGATGATTCATATCGCTCAATGTCATCGAAAACTTCTTCATCATTTTCTTCTGACTTTTCTCTGAATATTTGATTTTGGGGCGAATCTATTGGAGAATGCTGATCATAATCTTTATCTTTTGGTAAATCAGCAATTTTAATATCAGGCTTTGGAATATCTCTGTCTTGAGGATTCACTGGTTCCAGTTTCATTTTCGGCTTTGGCACAGTGGATTTCGGTGGTTCAACAGGTAGAGATACGATTGGCTTGATGCTTTCATTCAGTTTTGGGGATGGATTGCGAAGTTGTTCTGTAATATTAGGAAGAATTTGCGGTGGCTTGAATTTTACCGCTTTTTCTTGCGAATCTTTCTTCTCATCTTTTTGGTTTATTTGATTCTTAAATGCTGTTGATATTGGAGGCGGACGATGCCTATCAAAATCTACTGTATTTATTTTGACGGGACTTAATGGGATCTTTTCAACAACGTCATCATTATTTCTCGGAGATAGTTTTATTTCAGGGATTCTAGAACTAGAAGCTATTTCACTCTTTTTTGTATTTTGTTCCATCTCTTCCAGCCTGGAGTTGTATTGATTTATTAAGTTTTCTAGTTTATTTATTCGGGATTCCAAATTTGAGTCATTAGCGAGCTTGTTTTCTACTGCACGCATCTTTCCTTGGCACTCTTGTACGTTTGAAACTGTTTCACTGATAAATTTGTCCAAATCGCCTCGAAATGTTCCTAAATGCATCGCGCAGCCTGTTTCAACTGATGTTTTGATGTTAGAGTTGGTCCTCTCGATGGCTTTGGCTAGGTTCGTGAGCTGCCCAGCAACAGCAGAAGTGAATATATCATTCGCTTCTAGTAGAGACATGTTATCATTCTGTCGCAGCTCGTATTCTCTTTGTATGGCAGCCTCTGTGGCCCTATTTGACTGCTCGACGACATCCTTGAGGCTGTTGAATGTCTCAACGACTTCTTCCTGCAGTGTTTGGAAAGCTTGAGCATTTTCGAGGGTTGCATTTTGTGTTTTTTGGGTCATATCAATTAATCTATCATCGAACTCTTTTCTAACAACGCTGAATGATTGTTTAACGTTTTCAGTGAGAGAGTTTATCGATTCAGATAGTTGTTGAATATTTGAATTTGCCTGTAAAAGTGCCGTAACAGTTTGTTTGTTGAGCGATTCGATTTGTGTCATGAGGTGCTGATCACCAGCTTGCGTGGATGTAGATAATCCAGTGACAATTTGTTGTAATTTTCCAACTGATTGAGCAACACTTTGTTCTAGCATGCCTTGACGCATTGAAATAGTGTTAAAACTTTCCTCTAGCTTGCCCATATAACCTTCGAGGTTTTGAACGCGATTATTTGTCATCGAAAGAGAATCTCTAAGTCTTTGATTGTCTTGCTGAACTTCTGATATTGCGAAACGGATTTTGTCGGAATTTTCTGCTAGTCTACGTGAAATGTTGTTGATAGAAATCGTTATTTCTGAAAATTTATCTCTGAGATTTTGAATTTGCTCATTATTTGATGTGATTGACCTTTCTACTTTCATGTTTATATTAGAAATAGCATCTTCGCATGGTTTAATTCTATTTGGAAGGTCGATTGAGATAATCCGATCTACAGTAAACTGCAGATTTTGAAGTGCAATGTCGTTATTTGGCGGATTGTAATGTGGTATTTCGCGCTTTGGCGGAGATTCTGGTTGCCTCCTTGCTGACGCTGGTTCAGGATCCTGAACATAAGTTTCTTGTATTTTAGGCAGTGGAATTTCCTTTATTTCGTCATGTGGAAAGGCACCAAGTCTGTTTTTCTGTAGTATCTGTATTTGTCTGCATGGTGGTTTTTGATTTTGAATCATTTGCTGGGCAACAGACTGTCTAACGTTCTGTTTGGCTTGCTCTTCTATTTGCCGCTTGAGATCTGCCGCATACTGAGCCTTCTGCTGGGCTCTGAACTTCTCAACAGCCTCAGAGCCTTGCCCAAACATTTTCACTTTATAACGATTCTAAAAAAATAATTTTAAAAAGTGACAAAGATTTTGCCTTTAACGTACAGTTTTTATTTTAGCTTTTTATCCATATATTTCCATTCTTTTAAATATATTATTTCTATTCTATTCATTAAAATTATTTTATAGCGATTCTATCAGAAGATTTCAATCTAATTTTCGATAAATGAGCTGTTTACATCAATGAATAATTAAAAATTCATTCATAAGCCTTGTAAATAGTCTAATTTTTAACTCATTCATTCACAAATAGTAATATATCCATGAAATAAATTAATTATAATAAAATTAAGATGTATCATCGAGAAAATGCTTCATTGAGAGCTTTAGAAATTAATTCCTTATAGCAAACCTTTATGATATAAAAATTTTAATTTCTCAAAATAAATTACAATTATAGAGTATTTTATTATGATTAAATATCTACAAAATTTATAATATGGCTAAATATTAATGAATGATAGTTAAAACAACTTGATTTTTTTGATTTGATTTTTAAAAAATCAATAAAACCCATATGTTATACGACAAAATTTTCTTTTTATAAAGAAATGATTATAAATATGGTGTTAAATAAGCGAAAACTTTAGTTGTTCGAATTCCGTAGAAAATTTTTTTTTCCAATAATGGATGCAAAAACAATTGTTAAGGCTCTTTTTCAACAATTAACGAAGGGCTGCAACAGATATAAATGCGATAACAAGCAATGCGCAACATGCAAGGAATTCATTCACTCGTTTTCGAGCAATAATGAAGCGGCTGTGAAAGCAATCGAGCTTGCAAAGCAATATCCAGAGAACTTTTGCGCTGGTTTACCACCAGAGTACGGCCATCCAGAATACTTCGATATTTCATTTAAATTTTCTGAAATTATGAATAAATTAATACTCAAAAAAGACTTAGAAGAACTCAAATTTGACATTACATTCTTAATGAACAAAGTTTTCTCATCTGTTGAGCAATTCGAGTACTTATTCGTTCTCAATAAAAATCCACTTACAAGAGAAAACGATGGAATTGATCACGAGCTTGTCTCTAACGTTGCTGAATTATTTTACATACATTCAGAATTCTTCTCACAGTTTGCATTTCAATTTAGCGAATTTATCAAAAAATTAATCGCGATCAACGATTATTCGATTCATTATTTAAGAGCATTCTTAGTCCTCCCAGCATTCAGATACTATTTTGATGAGGAAAACGGTCTTGTTTCCGATCTATATTTTAATTTGATTAGCAAAATCAGAAAAGACTTTCCAAAGGAGATGAGCAAAGACTTTTACGCGAAACTCAAGAAATATTCTAGTATTGCATTTGGATATCTTCAAATGTGCCAAAATAATCTTACATTGGCTGTTTTAACAAACGACGGGCCAAATATCAGCATCAATGAGCTTCCAGTTGTTAGTCTTACATTAGATTTCATCTTAGCTTTGCGCGATGCTAATAATGTTGAAAATGGCCATTTCTTCACCCGCGAATACTACAATGATCCATATTCAGAGAGAGTTATTAACGAAATTAAGGAAACGCATGTATTCCGCCTTCAAGTTGTTCAGCAGGCTCGTGCTGCAATTAATATCGAAACTAAATCACAGATTCTTCGTGCGATTTTGAATATGAACCAGGAGAACATCGCCAGATCTCGCCTCATCAATGCATTCATGCACAACCACGGCCAATTCGATGAAAGGGATCTTCAATTAGTTATTAAAGTCAGACGTACTAACATCGTTGAAGATGCACTTCATGAGTTCAGCCGCGTTGGCGAGGACCAGCTCCAGCGTCGTATGACAGTCAAGTTCGACAACGAACCAGGTGTAGATGCAGGTGGTGTTTCTCGCGAGTTCTTCTACCTTATTACAGCCGAATTGTTCAACCCAGACCACGGCATGTTCTCTTTGATCGACAACCACTTCTACTGGTTCAACGTCAACAGTATCGAGAGTGGCTATCTCTTCAATCTCCTCGGCACAATCATCGGACTCGCTATTTACAACGGCGTCATCCTGCCAATCAAGTTCCCGATTGTTTTGTACAAGAAGCTTCAAGGCCAGCCAACGACATTCGAAGATTTGGCAGAGCTCATGCCACAGGTCTATGAGTCTTTGACACAGATCCGCCAGAGCATCAAGGACGGAGAAAGCGTGGAAGATCTTTGCCTCACTTTCTCTGTCTCATACAACCAGTTCGATTCAGTTATCACAGAAGACTTAATTGCTGGCGGAAGAGACATCCCAGTCACGAACGAGAACTTCGAGCAGTACCTTGACAAGCTTGTCAACTGGTACCTCGACACATCCATCAGGAAGTCATTTGACAACTTCAAGCGCGGCTTCGACAAGCTCTGCAACCGCCCAGAATTCACTATGTTCACTCCAGACGAGCTCCAGGTGTTGGTTTCCGGTGAAGATGTATTCGACTGGGACGCATTGAAGCTAGGAACTACATACATTGATGGATACAAGGAGAACTCTGTATCAGTCAAGATGTTCTGGGAGATTTTCGATGAATTGCCTGAAGAGAAGAAGATTGCTTTCTTACTCTTCTCTACTGGTACTGATAAAGCACCCGTTGGCGGACTTGGACAGACTCACCTCGTCATCCAGAGAACAGGTGATGACACAAAGCTTCCTGTTTCTCATACATGTTTCAACATCTTCGCTCTTCCTGATTACAAGAACAGAGAGAAGATGAGGAAGAATATATTAATCGCACTGAATTACACAGAAGGTTTCGGATTGAAATAATCACTATATTATATTATTTTTTTTTCTATTTATGGTTTTAAACTCGCTCATTTTTTTATCTTATTATCTATTATTTCTTGAAATATCCATTTCTTCGGAAAACTCTCATAAATTCATAATTTGTTGCAGTATAAATGCAGGAAATGCAAAGAATTTGCAACAGATATTGATATAAAATATAAAAATAAGCTAACTTTTGATTTGAAAACAAATAACGTTGATTGATCTGATATTTTTAATGATTTGGAGCTAATGATATCCTTAGATATATTATAAAAAGTGAGTTTTTCCAATGATAGCAAATAATGTCATGTAAAATGTTTTACTTGACAAATGATATTTTACATGTCATTTGCCAATCAATTTTTTACATTTCGAGATATTAACACTCATATGATGATATTGTAATAATATTTTTCAAATTAAATACAATAAATTTTGAATGAAAAATAATCGTCAAAAGTTATCGAATTTTAAAATTTTGGGATTATATTTCATATTAATAAATATTTCCAAAATATAAAATATAAATATATCATCGTGATTCCAATAAACTCCTTTGATAATGTCAATTTTTGTGAATTTAATGGTCAAAATTTGTCTAAGAAAAAAATAATTTTTATTTGATATTTGGATATATTAATTGTCATTGATTCGAAATAACAAATCATTTCAGTATTTGAAAAAGTTGATGAGAAAAGTTTTGATTTCGAATCACCATACTGAAATAATATGACAGATGTTGTAACATTTGTTATCAAAAAATGTCAGAAATCAAAAAAAGTTATAAAAATGAAAAGTAAAAATGACCAGATAAGTTCATCCATTCTTTCCAACGAAATCAACTCATTCATGGAGGAGTTGGCAAGGATGGCTAAGCATTATCTGTCACTGGCGCCGAAAGATGATGGTTCTGAAAATTCGAAAAATTTATTCAACGATTTCATCTCAACATTCAGTTTTAAAGAAGACTCTTATCAGCAGTTTATTGCAAACTGTGGTCTTTTCGCTGCACCAAACCCAGAGGAAAACTATAAGTTTTTCCAAAAGTCATTTCCTGATATTAAAGCATCGACAACTTCCAAGCCAACAGGATATGATGGCGGTGTTTGTATTTTCGCGTCAGCTCTTGATGGTGTCGATTGGAGTTCGCCGATTACGCGAAATGTTCTTTATTTCATTACGAAATTAGTTATTTCCGACTTCACAATCGAACTTCTCAAGATGGTAGAAACACTCCCTGAAAGTTCTGTTAAATTTTTCGCAAGAGAGCTCACTTTTTATATTGATGCTCCTGGAGAAATCAACCACGACGCTATTAAACAAGTCATAGCAAAGAACTACGCGGAAGCTGCTTACTACTTATCTTTAATTTCTCCTTTACCAGCTATTACTGCTTTAACATCAATTTATTCTAAATATACAACATATGAGCAAAAGAAGCTTTTCTTCCTTGTTACGTCATCACTACATACACCCGATAAACCCGACGATAATTTTACCAAGATTTTCGGAAGTTATATTTCTGAATTTCAGTCTTGCGACTCTGCAAATCAAATTATCTTCAGAGATTTTCTTATCAACCTTACTCTACAGACACTCACATCTGATCCACACTTGGAAACAAATTCTGTTTACAAATCTTTCTACAATTATGTTAAAATGGGAGCAAATGCTTCCGAAACACTTTCATGTATTTTTGCAGGCTTTACAAACTATTTTGGTGTTGACACTGATTTAATTCCTGTTGAATATTACGTTGAACAATATGTAATGAAGCATATTAAAGATATCCCACGCGTTTGCTACGAACTTATTGTTAAGCTTCGTGGCGCAAATTATGAACCAGAAATACTTCGCTTAAAGAAGCATCATAATTTCGAATGGGAGCCATCAATGAATAATCCTTATGAATTCTATCAATTCATTGCCCAGTGGATCGCAGAAAACAACTCCTTATTCCAGAATGACAGCAATCCAAATCCTCCGCCTTATGTCGATCTTTTACTCGAACAGTTGGCTTTCCTGAACCTGAAACTCTTCATTGACATAATTATTCCTAAACTTATCGACAAGGATGTCTTTTCAAAGCCATTTACTCCATTCTTCCATGCAATGGAAGCTGTAATCCCAACTCTCGAGGCAAATGACAAGAAAGATCACCTTCATGATCTTAAGAAAATCCTCCTCGTCTTCGTTACTAAGTGCATGATGGAGCAAAGCCTTGATCCAACATTGAATCTTTATATGTGCAGCGTTGCCTCATTTACTGCTGCGCTTACTCAATCTGGTGAAGACAAGGACACAATATTACCAAGAATGTGCCTCACTTTAAGGCAGACGAGCTTCCCATTAGTTGATCCTTCTCTAATGCACTCTACAAACAGCTTAGTTCAGGAACTTATCAGCCAAATCGATAAATCTTCGAAAGCGATTTACTCAGCGGATCCAATTGACTTCACACAAAATTTCCAAGATATCGCAGACAGAATTCCAATTGAAGAGGAATTACTCATGATGTCTCTCTACTTAGAACCAGACTCAGAGCTCGCTAGATTCCTCTGCTCAATGGTTTTCTCACAGTCATCTTACACATTTGCTTTAACGATAAGAGTCCTTCAAGCCATTGTACACAGATTCCCACAATTCGCTGAGAAAGCTGTCAGGTACCTCTGTAACTTTTTAATTGAGAAAAAGCTCAGCTTCTCTTCAATCATCAACTGCATCAACACTTTAATGCACGTGTTAGAAGCGGCAAACAAAGAAAACGTAACATTCCCCAAGGAAACATTGAACTCTGTCAACTACGTCGCTATCATTGGCCTCTGTGTTCCAGTCAGATCACTTAGAGTACAGATCCTCAAGATGTGCTCCAACCTGGCCAGCGGTAAATCAGTATTATTCTTCCAGGAATTCCTGCTCAAATACGCAGACAAAATCTCGAAGCGTGCATTGATAACTGCTGTCAAAGCTCTCGCAATAAAGACGGACACAGAGCTCCACTCCATACCACTGATCAAATTTGCTGATGTCGCCAACTCATCGTTCAGTCATTTGTACGTTTTCTACATCGCGTCTATGGGCCACTATCTCGCAAACAGCGCGCACATCATTTCACCTGATTTCACGCAAAGTTTGTTGGTCGCCCACAGAATTCTTACAAACATTATGATGTCGATTTCTATTGGCGCAAAAGGAAATCATGACATTCCTTATCTATCGAACTGCACAGCCATGCTCATTTCTATTCACGACATAGAGTCAAACCTCGCACATCCGATGATATACTTCGACAACCACAGAATTCAGAGCATCGTCCACATAATGATCGAATTGCTCGCCCAACATAAAGACTTATCGAGACTCAACGCAATCTTCTCGTCTATTTCTTCTACATTAATTGTCCCTGTCACACCATTGCTTGGTCAGCCAGAATGGGAGCTCCAGCAGCCACTTATTATGTGCATCGCTGACTGCTTCAATAGAGGAAGGATGAAAGTGTTGAAAGACAACGGCGTCGTCAAGAATTCCATTTACACAGCTCTTCACTCAGCTTTAATCACAATTGTAAGGCGCGGAATTATTTCAACTAAATGTGATTTCCAGATTCATCAAGAACTCGATGTTCGCGACTTGGTCTTCTTGAATAACTTTGGATCTGCTCTTAAGTTTGTTTTCGACGAAATATTCGAATATCACAAGAAGAACATGAAGCTCGGAGTCATAGAATCTCCTCTTTTCAACAAAGAAGCTGCCGGACATTTGTTCGACGGCTCCAAGTGGTTCACTTTCTTCTTCAACATCTGCACTATTGGTCTTCCTACTCTGATTTCTGCATTCTCGAGCTGGCTGAGAATCTCAATGATCCCAGAGGATCTCGCTCCTGCTTTCACAGAGAAAATCGAGAGATTCGCCAACATGGACATCGACATTGGTGCATCATACTTGGCTCATGACCCGCAGAAGTTGATCATATATTACATGAGAAACAGCAGAATACATTATTCGCTGTTCGCCGGTCTCGCCAATCAGTTGGATGTTCCACCGAATTTGATTTCAAATCTCAAAGCATTGAACCAGAGCGTGCAGAAATCCACAGGAAAGCCAGAAACAAAGATCATCCACTTGTACTACACGCACATTGGAAGACTGTTCGGTTTGTGCTTCTCTTACTTGACATCGCAGTTAACTGCGGAAAGAGAAAACGCTCTTAACTTCATCGAAAAACTGACACTCATTACAGCTTTCATTAGAGAAGACGCACAGAGCTGTGTGTTCGTTTTGAAGGCCATCAAAGACATCAGGAAGAGAATGACTGTTTCCTTCTCTGTTTTCATACAAAACGAGATCTTCCAGCTGGCTCAATTAATTGCTTCGCACTTCGAATTCTGTGCTGAACAATTCATCAGGGAAGCGATTTCTATTGTTTTACAGAGCAAAGAAGGCTCATTGCCTCGAAAGAGCTCAGGAGAATCGCACAAGTCTAATACAGGCGAAAGGAAGTCGAGCAAGAGACTCACTAAGTGTCCATCTCAGTCCAGAGGAGTTTCTATTTTCGGCGCAAACATGGATGAAGCCATAAAGAAGCTGTCAATTTCGAATCATCAGCAATTAGACTACATTGACTTCAACCGCGAAGAAGTCATCATCTCTTTCATCCCACGATGGCTGACGAGCTTCCACTACGATGTACAGCACGAAGGAATCTGCCTCAAGAGTGAGCCAGCATTCAGATCATTTACCATTCACATATTCCTCGAAGAATTATTGACTATGTGCAGCAGGTTCGGACTCATTCCAGCCATCGCTATTATTATCAACGGTATCATCGACAGGAACGTCAAGTTCTTCATCTTCTCACTCATCAACCTTCAAAATGTTTCTCCGGCATTCAAGACAAGCGCGATGACATTCTTGATCTATATCTACAACATCAGGCCAGACTTATTCATCGAGAACATCATGAAGTACTTAAGCCTCGGCGCCTGGTTCTTCTACAAGATCCAGAAGCTTGCTCACTTGACAGTACCAGACAAACTCCTCCAGGAAGAAGAAGACAAAGAGCCGACAAACGCTGACTATGCATCGATCTTGACATTCATCTTAGAGTTGCTCATCGAGTGCTACACTGAAGACCCAGAGCCACTCGAGAAAGTTAAACCGCTGATCATCGCTTTCTGTGATATAATGCTCAGCACTAATAATCCCGAGTCAGATGATGCTTCCATGATCGACGAAAACCTTGCGAAACTCATGGATAGGATGATCTTCGTGCTCATGGATCTATACGCTGAGAAGGCGAAAACGATTGCAATCATCGGCCCATCAATTAAGCAGTGCCCGCGTACATTCTTCCTTGAGTGGGGTCTCTGCTGCGGCTGGCTGCCTGCTGCAACAAGAGCTTTGCAAATGTTCAACTACCTCCACTTCACGATCGAATCAGAAGAGATTCCATTGTTGTTGAGAGCCATTCAATGCGTTGCAAGCATTTTGAACGAAAGAACAGATCCATCTAGAATATCTCAGTTCAACAAGCACTGGGAGTCCCAGATCACTATGTCAAAGCGCGGCATCGACGTCAAGCCGTCAATCAACTACATCACGATGTGTCTCGACTGCCTTTTGACATTCATCACGACGACAAAACAATACCCAATGGAGATCTTCTCAACAGCAGTTGCATTGATGAAGTGCTGCACGCCAGATCAAGGCTCCATCTACGCTTTGTCCGTGAAGATCCTTGGTCAATACATCCGCGGTCTAAATTCACCAGCTGTTTTGATGCCGTTCGTCGGTGAAGGCATTCTTCCTTTATTCTTCCTCTGCAGTGAAGCTGACTCAGGACTCTTAGACGAAATCTCTTCGATCATCAAGACAGTCGTCAAGACAAACGACTTCAACATTTTGCTGAGACAAGAGGTTGCACCAATCATCTCCTTGTTCGTCCTGATTCCATCACTGTGGGGTGCAGGCATAGATCCACATCTCAACACAATGCTCGTAGAGTCATTTGTTAGCAAATTCGGCACAGATGCAAGACACATCGTCGAATCTATTTTGAACAGCAGATCGAGAACATCACAAAACATCAAGAAGTTCTGCCAGAAGTATTTGCCACTAGTTCCTAAGGACTTAATGCTCCAGATTATCCACATCTACGTCCAGTTCGCAAGGCATGGAACCCACGAACAACAGGAAGCAGTCATGGTCTTCACGAACGAAATCAAGAACTTCGCGCCAATGCAGGAAGCACAAAAAGATATCGCAAGCATCGCAGAGATTGCTGTCAAGAACCAGTCATCGCAGAATGTCGAAGGTGTCCTTGCCTTCATCAGAGAACTGGTCAAGCTCGACTTCCACGTCGCTGCTGGTCCTCCACCGATTGCTTCTAAGATGGTCTCGCAGTTCCCTGTCGTCAATGTTTATCCTAAGTCTGCCATCATCAACTGGAAACCAGCGATGGAAGATGTCTTCGAGAACCCGAAGAACTGGCCGCCGCTTTACGTCAACGATGACAGATTCGTCGGCGCGATCTTCCTCGATGAAGAACTCGAAGTCGTCAAACAAGTCAAAGAAGTCCACTTCTCTGCACTTGACAATTTGTACAAGACAGCTCTCGAGCAGAAGCCTGATAGGAAGGCACTGATCATCTGCATTATTGATGAAATCCCAGAGTTCATTGATGAGATGGTGAAATTCGAAGCCCAGACGAATGTCAAAGTCGTCAAAGATGCTTCTCTTTGGTTCAAGGACCAGCCAATTGATACATCAGTCAAGCCGAGTGTCTTCTTCCCAGGACACAGCGATTTGCAGGAAATCTGCAAGGAAGAAATGGTTGGACTTGAAATTCCATTCAAGCTCCATTAATTTCTTTATTATTTGATTCGGGTTTATTTTTTAAATATTCGATTTTTATTAACTGTCTTCTTTTTCAACAATTTGATATTGAATTAATTTATAAATCAATGCAAAAAGAGAGACACAAAATAATGCACAAAAGCTTTGTGATTATTAAGGTCATATTTGTCAATTCTTGATGATTTCAAACTAAATATTAACATGCAGCATAAACTAATGGAGTTCTCTCGTAATTTTTTTTTTTTATGAATACGTACATAGTAGATTCAATTTCAAATAATAGAGTTTGAGTATATTTTATTATTTATCAATTCTGCAGCATAAAATAACGGAGTTTCAATGAAATGTTTTTAATGAGTGGAGAATAAGTATGATTTTAATAAGTAGATTTCTTCAAAGACTTATAAATAATTATTCTTTTATTTCTCAAAAAAAGCAGATTATCAAATAAAAAAAAATAAAATATAATAAAAAAATTACCTAGTTGAGTGGCCCCATTGTTCATAGTATGAGTCGTCTGGAATGTTAGTTCCATACAAATCCTTATTACGATATGTTTCCTGTTCGATGAATTGCTTATGCTGTCTCTTCTGGAATTCAGCAAGTTCCATATTAACCTGCTGCTTCCTCTTGAGCCACTCTAACTCGTTCTTGTCGCCTTCGTTGCGGAGATACTCCTCATATTGCTGCCACTGCCTTTCTCTCTCGGCCTCCTCTTCTCTGCGTCTCTGGTTGTCCTCCATCTGTTTCTTCTGCTCGAGGATGATCGCCTTCTGCTCCTCGATCGTCATGCCGCGGTAATCTTGTGGTCCAGCCTTCCTCGGGCACATTTCTTCAACGATTGTCCTCGTGCGCATTGTGTGGCGCTGCTCGTTGTCATTGAAGGCCTGCTCATATTCCCAATTTTGCTGGTCGCGCTGTTTCTTCTCGTTGAAGAGCCTTTGATTGTCTGCTGCGAGCTGGCGGCGGATTTCAGCCTTCTGTTCTTCCGTCTGTGCGTGCAATTCTGTAATACGCTTCTGTGTCTGTAATTCGTAGAGTTGATTGCGCAAATCTTCTGCATCTTCCCTGGCTTTTCTCATCTGTTTCTCTCTGATCTGCTCCTCATACCATTCTCTGCGCTGGGCTGCTTGTGCTTGAAGTCTAGCCTGCTTATTTGGTTCTTCACCCTGGAAAACTTGGCCACTGCTGATGCCGAGTCTGCATTTTCCAGTTGCGCCCATTCCAGCTCCAGTAATACCAGCACCGCCGGCTCCTCCAGCAGCTCCAACGCCGCCATTTGCTCCATTAGCACCGGCACCACCAGCTGCGCCAGCTCCACCAGCGCCTCCTGGACCACCAGCTGCACCATATTGGCCGCCAGCGCCAGATCCGCCTATATAAATTCCGTCTTCATCGTATTCGCCGCCTGCTCCGCCTGCTCCGTAAGGAACAGCACGTCCATCGGCTGCTGATGCTGGAACGATGCCCAAAGCGATATCGTCCTCGATCGTACGAATTGCTGGATTTACTTGGTTGTAGTCCTTTCTCCAGATGTCGAATTCACGGCATTGTTCTGGACGCTGGTATGTGCGGCGGAATTCTTCTCTTTCGACGTTTAACTGGCGAACTTGATCATTGTATTTTTTCTGGCCAAGGAGAAGGAGTCTTTGATGTTCAAGGGTTTGGTGATCAAAGGCATCTTCTCTGGCTTTTTCACGTGCTGCTAATTCCTTTTTTTCTGCTATTTGGCGCTGAATTGCATCGACATCTATGCCGATTTTTCTCACACGCGGGTCCAAAATGTGTGGCTCGCGGTCGATGGCCCTCTGGCGCTTTGCGTCGGCCCTTTTGATGTTCTTGTCGTCAGGATGAACCCAACTAGTTCTGTCCATATTTATTGCAATAACGTATTCCATCCTATCGTCCTAATTTTCGTTACTTTTTTTGGTTCCGATTTCTCGCGTTTAGGCTGCTTATTTAGTCTTGTATTCGCCTATATATTATATTGTTAAAATACCAAATTAAATTATTGAGAATTTAGAAATTAAAAATTTTATTTTGTTATTTATTTAATAATATTAACTAATTTATTATTATATTCGTCTATATATTATACAGTTAAAATACCAAATTAAATTATTGAGGATTTAGAAATGAAAAATTTTATTTTGTTATTTATTTAATAATTTTAACTAATTTAGTCTTGTATTCGTCTATATATTATATTGTTAAAATCCCAAATTAAATTATTGAGGATTTAGAAATAAAAAAAAATAGATTTAGCGAATTTGGTTTTAGATTCATCTATATATTATGTATCTAAAATATAATATATAGGGTAACTCGCATATTAAAATGCGCTGAGCTTTTGTGAGCATTTATATTCCAACTTGATTTGGCTGATTTCAAATGATGATTTTCATTATTCTTTTTCGGAGAGTTGTTTGTTATCGAAAATAAGTAGTTTCAAAATAATGTTGTTACAATATTAGATTCTCACAAATTCAAGTGTGAACACATCTGTTTGAATTCATCAAGCATTGCTTGGAGCTGGTTAAGCATCTCTGATGTTTTAGCATCTTCATTCTCAATATTGTCAAGCAAATCAGATAGATTTTGAGCTGCTTTCCTAATTTCAGCATCGTGAATTGACTTGGTCTTATATAATAATGTTTGAGCTTCATCACTCAGCTTTTCTATTTGATCAATCAGTGCTTCAAGGCTGCGTTGCTGCCTTGTGTTTTCCATTATATCTTCTCTTTGTTTGTCATTCAAGCTTGAATCGCTCTTTATTTCGAAAGTTGCCTGTTCCAAATTCTCATCATTTTCAGGTGTGACGCTGCATGTTATGATATTCTCTTCGTTTACAGTGAAAGTGACCGAAAATACTACTGACCTTGCTGGGCCTGGCTTTTTGATGTCGATTGTATATTTTCCGAGTTCTTCACATTCTTCTGGGATAAAAGATTCGCCCGCAAAAGCTTCTAACTCGATCACTTCATCATTATCGCCAGCATTAGCAAATTTTCTTGTAATTGATGCTGGCAAATCTACGTTTTTCTTCAATAAATGACTAATTCTTGGGCCATTATCATCTTGAACTTTCAATCCAAGAGATTTCGCTAACTTTAAATGTAAATTCACAACCTCTGGTTCAGATGATGCATTTGGCTCTTTGCAGTGCAATCTGTAATTCCAGATTGCTGCTCCATTTGCAACAGCGCCAAGTGGATCGATGGAATTAAAAATTGAATTTTCATTAAGATCTAGGTCTTCTATTAACTTTTCTTTAACAAGAGGGATAAGAGATGAGCCTCCAACTAGTAGTACTTTCATCTTGTTAACATCTATTAATGGTTTAACGATTTCAATAGTTTGGCCTATGATATCATTGATTATATTATTAAATTCTTTCTTCCCCATTTTATATTGGAATATACTGTCCCCAGGTAAATTTAAAGTAAATGTACTTGAAGCTATATTGCCTGAAAATGATTCTTTGATCCTTTTGCATTCTTCTTTTGCTAGTGTAAAAAGCTTTGCGTTATCTTTTGCATAAAGATCAACCTCAAATTTATCTTTGATCTTAGATGCCATGTGTCCAAGTATTGCTAAGTCAATATCTTGTCCACCAAGTTGCGAATTGCCGCCAGTGTCCATGATATGTATGCCATCGTTTCTGAGTTCTGCAACTGAAACATCGAAAGTGCCACCGCCGAAGTCGTAAACTAGGACATGATGAGTCTTATCCTTTTCTAGGTTGGTGCATGCTAAAATAGCTGCAGTTGGTTCATTAATCATGGAAACGTTTTTAAAGCCTGCAAAAATCGCAGCTTGTTTAGTTTGTTCAATTTGGTCCGAATTAAATTGCTCCGGGTGAGTTATGACTACATCTGTAATTCCAGGGTGATTGAGGAATGATTCAGCGCGTTCTTTAAGAAATTTAAGAATATGCGAGGAAACTTCTAATGGCTGCAACTTCTTATCAGCAACTTGAATTAATAAGCTATTATTTTCGCCTTCTACAACATCAAATGGCCAATTTTTAATGAATTTTTTCATTTTGTTATATTTTGTACCTAGCATTCTCTTTGTATCATAAACAACGTTTTTTGGGTATGCAATGGCTTTCGTCTCAGCTTCAATGCCAACAAGCTGTAATTGGTCTTTCGCATAAAAAACTTTAGACGGTACACTGTCGCGGCCACTGATTTTAATGATCTTAGGCATATTGCTCTTAACATCGTAATAGGCGATGCTTGAATATGTTGTTCCAAGGTCAATGCCTATAAAAGGCTTCGTCATTTATAAAGGAAATTTTTCCAGCTGAAAATTTTTGATTTTTTTTCGATTATTTGTCACTTTTTATAAAGGATTCTTTTTCCGACTTGTTTGATATAACATCCTATGAGTTATATATATGCTTGTATTATTATATATAGGCATGATAACGTAAAAACATGAATTCATTCATCAAATTACTCGATCCAAGTGAAAAACACGAGTAAGAATTTCTGACATGTAAAATGTAAAAAGTGACGCAGATATTGTGTGATTTTGTCATATAAAGTATTGTGATTTTTTCAAGATATATATGAAATATGGGATTAAATCATACGCACAAGCATACGCCTTAACTTCTTCCTTTATATTTTAAAAAAAAACTATTACTCTATAGTGCAAAGTAACATAGAAAAAATTATCATGATAATTTTTCTTCTCTATCGATTTGACATATTGTAAAGTGTAAATAGTCAATAACGAATTCTGTGCATAGAAAAAATTATAATGAAATTGACAAAATTGTAAAGTGTCAATAGTCAAAAAAATTAAAAGTGGAAGTTGTCAAATATTAATAAAAGTGACATTTTAAAATATGATGATAAAAGTGACAAATGACTAAAAAATCACAGCTAATCCTTCAGCACATTTTAGACTGTGGTGTTTTGGAGTCATCGAACACTGATGAAGTTCTCACCATTTTCGATAGCGACGTGGCCTCAACAGTCGCTGTTTCCATTGTTTCAAGTTTCACGAATAAAGGATCATCGCCTCATATCACATCCGAATTCTCAATAGACTGGGTTATGCAAGTTGTCGCTTACGCCCTTTCACTCCCGACTCTATACAATGAAGCTTTGACTGAGGCCTTAACAATATTTAGGCATTGGTTGACTTGCGACACATTTTTCAAGGACAGCAAAACAAGAAACGCATACGCACGACAAATATTCCGCTATCTTTCGCAGATATTCGAATATAAACATGATAATGCACATCCTGCGCCAAGACGTGAACTGATATCAACATTAATGCACGATATTGACTCTTACCAGAATGACCTCCGTGAAGTCTTTGAAGACGAAACGTGGGATGTTTTGGTCCGAATTTTGATTGGTGCTTGCGATTTTCTGGCAACACCAGAGTCAATTTCAGCTATTTCTGATACAGCAAGAAATGTATTACTCAATAAGTGCTTTACTTTACTTTTCAAAGTTTTGATCAATTCAAAACTGCAAGGACAAGAAATTTGGGCTGTTTTTTACAAGTTTACTATCAAATGGTCGGCTCTGGATGATTTCCTATCTTCATGGCATGACTGCATCTTGGACTTATGGAAAAGACTTCTTGATTCTCTTTACTCGCCGAAACTCGAAATAAGAACTGACATTGATGCCAAATCTTTGACATTGTTAGGTTTCCAGCTGCATCGCTTCATTAACTGCATTGATTTCGATTTAATTTCATCGACTCAAGAAATATTCAAAAATTTCTCAAGAACAGTTCAAGATCTTGTTGATGTTTGCACCATGCATCCGAAATCATCGCCAGAATTATTACAGCCGCTTTTCCCGGCCAAAATTTTCTTCAATCTTTTCGGTAGATGGTGTTTCAAGTGTTTCGATCCTAAATTCACCGCAGGTCAGTCCGTTATCATCAAGGGCCTCATGACAATAGCGGGAGAATGGGATCTTTACACTCTTCCTGATTGGTCTTCTTTAATGATCTCTACAATCTCCGAAAACATCAGCCGTGGCGAACACCAGCTACTTAAATCGGTTCTGAACAACGGCCATTACATTTTCAAACGTTTCGTTTCACCCGAAATATTCCAAATGCTTCATTCTGCGATAAAACAGTTCGATCGCACCCTGCAAATATGGCTTGCGTTTTGTGCTTCATATTCTGTGCTATTGATGGATGTTGCTGAAGCAATTCCACTTGATTCGGCAATTTTGAATAATTTTCTCCAGAAGAACGAAGTACAATGGGCAACACTCAACATTTTCTCCATATTCATGAACCAGTCTGTCGAAGACTTCTTTGAATGTCTCAAAAACACAAGATTCAGTCCAAATGTTCATAAATTGAATTTATGGAGAAACGAAGAAGCAGCGACATTCTTCGATGTTGCCGCATCAATATGCTACATGATTGCTGCAGCTGCCCCATTCCACTGCCTTGAGTCTCAAATCGTCGAAATTGTAAAATTATTCTTGAATTTAGTCAAAGAGAACATGGAAGACAAGAATTTGCTTTACGCGTTCCTCGTCATGGTCTCCCAGTCAACCAAATGGTTTGACTCTATCTTCAACTCCAGCATTTCAGTAGATCTGCTCGACTTCCTCGACATGATAAACACATCAGGCATGCTTGAGACAGCTAAGGTAGAAGTCATATCAAGGTTGTTGTGCGGTAGATCATTAAACAGATCATTCCAGTCGCAGAAAGTCAAGGGAATCTGCGAATACTGCACCGCAGCAAAAGGTGATAATTTATCATTGTTGTCCCAACCTGAAATCGCCACATTTATGTCAGGAAACTCTTCTCTTATTACCATTGTTGGAGATAAAAACAGGAACGACTCTTTCACGGCTTATGTTCGCGATCCGCGCGGTTTCTTCGTCTGGGAAATCGCTGACGAATTCACTGACCATAACTACAAAGTTGACGAAACCAACTATAAAGACATCCCTGATAATTACTTCACAGACATCAACCATCCAACTTCTAACAATAAAATCGACAACAAAGAAATCGAGAATGTCGTCAGCCAGCTCAAAGATAAAACGTGTTTCGACAAGAACTTCTACGAGCGCAATTTCTTCAGAGAACTTAACTACATCAAATCGCGCCGCCTAAACAAAAACGACAACAAAGACAAACTGCGCCACAAGGCTGTCGACTTTATAATAGGCACTGGCCTCTACAGCAATGTCAGCAAGATCGACCAGGACATCAAAGAAATCATATCGCAGTTCGACACAATTCCTTCCGCATCTATAATAAATGTTCCAATTTTCCACGTAAATAAAGATGGAATCAAGCAAGGACAAAACACACCACTACTCAACAGATTCGTACAACTCATTGGCACACCTCATGAATTCTTGACAAAGACTCTACCGGCTGTTCAGTTCGGATTGGCAACTGTCGCATATGACATTAATGAGCCGCAAGGAGCTGAGCTTTGCTCGATTATCTTCTGCGAGTCTCCGCTCAACTTGAACATCAAGCACAAATCAATTCCTAAGACAGGAATGCTAATAACCGTCAAGCCAATCGATGAAAGGTTCTACAGCTGCTGTGGATTCACAAAAGACTCTAAATTCTGGAATCCTATATTAGAAGAAAGAGTCGTTTCGGCAGAAAATCTCAGTGAAGTCATCTCATCGACTGTTTTCATGTATGCTGTCGCACACAGAAAGGATTTGATATTCGAGAAAGACATCGCAAGGGCTGCTTTGCTTAAGGGAATAAGAACAACACCTGTAGATATACTTTCTATCACTGAGACCTTTTCATTGAAATGCTTTGAGTGAATATTAATATTATTTTAATACAACTTTGTTGTAATCAAAACATAAGTAATCATAAAGTTTCTGTTCTATTTAGTTAAAATATTAGGCATTATTTCAATATTTCCATTGTTTGGCTAAGAATAATAATCTTATCTTTGTGTGTAATCTTAATTTTGATTCTCAGTGCGCATTACTAATTATTAGATCCATAACTGATGAATTTTCCATTATAATGAGAATCTTTAGTGCAAATCTTGTATTTAAGATGAATACCATTGATGTTATAACCATATCATGAAATGCAAAAGACAAACTCAACAGTGCAGCTTTGATTTTAGCTTCAGATGAATCTAGATTCAACAATTTGCCATTGATTCTATGCAAGAATAAACATTAACTATTATAATATCGAACACAGAAGTTACTGCTATGAGTGAAAAGTCAGTGACAAATATCTAAAATTAAATAATTATGATAGAAACAAATAAATTTATATTAATAAACAATCTAAAAAAAATGAAAAAAAAAATATTATACTTCTGATTCAGGGATAAACTCACTCCTATCTTGTAAAAACCAAAGCTCTGTGTAGTAATAGAAAGGAATTTGTATTAATCCTAAACAAATTCTCCAAAGACGCCTGGTTTCGGCAATTGTTGGTATTCCGCCGTCCCATGTCACGCTAACCTCGCCGATGCCGATATTATTGTTTTCTGCAAGAGTTACTAATTCAACCAATCCGCAATCTCCATCAATATGAAGATTCGTGAGCATTGACCGTGCAGCATCGCGTGTGAGCAAAATGAATGGGCAAAACGGATCCGATGAAATATTCAAATTAAAATGAGAGCATTCAAAGTCTATAATAGACTTAAGAATTATCTCCATTGTTGTCTCATCTGGGAAAATCTTAGTAATATTCCTCTTGCCAATAACAATTGCAGAATCATTATTTTGAAGTAAAGATTCGAGTTTTTCTTCAGCTGGTTTCAAATCCTTGAGATTACTAATGCATTGAACACTGATAATAACTATATCCATTCCATTACAATTTAGAGCTGCAACAAAATGAGAAAAGCCAATAGCTGGTGTCTCTTTAATATCAATGTATGTAATGTTATCGAACTTTTGAGTGACATCAATAAGCGGATTTTTGTTGATTTTATCATCAGTTGTATCAATAACAATGAATTCCCAAGTAAATTCGGGGTCTTCGCTTTTCTTTTGTATCATTAAATCGTTTGCTTTTATCATCATCCTAGTAATGTCTTGAACCTCGACATCAAAATTAATAACGATTGATAAGTCGACAGTTCCGGCATAAAAAATGGTAGGAAACTGGTCTGCTTCTGTTTTAATTTCGTTATTTTGAATAGAATAGATGATTTTGTGTTCATTATTTTGTTTTAATAGTAATCTATCATAAATCGAAAGGCTTGTGACGAATCTTGTTGATAAAAGGAATAAAAACGCGATAATTATGAGACCTAACAGCGAAAATTGTATAAAATTGTAGATGATTTCATAAAGCATAATCGCTTTAGCCACAATGAACAAAAATGAAATCAAAACCATTATAAAACGCATAATATTTAATTTATTTTATTAAACTACGAATCATCATGAAAAAATTAAATTTCAAATTATTCAAGGGAATAGTCTTATTTTTCTGAATAAAATCGATTTTAATGATGCAAAAATTTCTAACTTCAATGTATATAAGACTTGAAATTTTGAATATTATTTTGATATTTTTATAACAAAAGCTTTCCATCTTACACATTAGAATATATAAAAATTTCATTCTATATGATGTAATTTAACATTATATATGTTATAATCTATTATGTATAAAAAATTAAATTTAATTTAAAATTTCTAATGCTTTGTGGTTTCAGAGTAGTAGTAGCTACCTGAATAATATGATCCAGATGGTTCATCTTCAATGTTCTCGACTTCGGCAGTCTTCGGCGACTGGCCTCCATCATTTTCTGGTTTCTTCTCTTCTGGCTTCTTTTCTTCCTCTTGTTTTGGTTCATCCTTCTTTGTTTCTTCTATCTTAGGTTCCTCTGGCTTAGAGTCAGACTTCTTCTCGTTAGATTCTTCAGATTCTGGCGACTTTGGTTTGTCGTCCTTCTTTCCATCGTCAAGTAACTGTCTCGAGACCAAATTATAGTAAGCTCCTCTCTTTGCGACTAACTCATCGTGTGTACCTTGCTCTACGATCTGACCTGCATCGAAGACGTAGATTACTTTAGCGTTCTTGATTGTAGAAAGTCTGTGTGCGACGATAACTGATGTCCTGTTCTCCATGACTTTGTCCAAAGCGATTTGAACCTTCTTCTCGGAGCCTGCGTCAAGAGCTGATGTAGCTTCATCGCAAAGAAGGATTGCTGGGTTCTTAATGACTGCTCTTGCAATGGCGACTCTCTGCTTCTGACCACCGGAAAGCTTTGCACCTTTTTCACCAGCGAGTGTTTCGTACTTCTTTTCAAGCTTGTCGATGAACTTCTTCGCGTTTGCGATTTCTGTCGCGTCGTCTATCTCCTGGTCCGTTGCGTCCTTCTTTCCGTAGATGATGTTTTCTCTGATTGTGGTTGAGAAAAGCGTAGGCTCTTGGTTGACCAAGCCGATGTTCCTGTGCAGCCACCTTGGGTCGTACTCCTTAATATCTCTGCCGTCGAGCAAAATAAGGCCGTCGTTGCAGTCGTAGTAGCGCTCGAGGAGTTGGACGCATGTCGACTTGCCTGAGCCAGAGTGGCCGACGAGGGCAGCGGCTGTGTTTGGCTTGACTTCGAATGAAACGTTCTTGAGGACATCTACTGGGCGTGTCGGATACCTGAATGTGACATTCTTGAACTCGATGTGGCCTTTGAACTCAGATGGCTGAAGGCCGCCTTCGAATGGAATTGCTGGGACGTGTTTGGTGAGTTTGAGGATTCTCGCGCCAGCAGCAATAGCCTTTTGCTCGCCGGACATTGTGCCTTGGATCATCATGATGCCCATTGTGCCCATCATAGTGAACATGAAGCATGACATCATGTCGCCGATGAGGAAAGATTTGTCGCCTTTGAGAGATTTTTCGACGAGTGTTGCGCCGAAGTACATGTTTGCGACGACATCAGACCAGACGATTGTCATGACGATTGTGAACATGCCGACGACGAGGTAGCCTATGACTTGCTCGTGTTTTGTTGCTTGGAGAGATGTTGACTTGAAACGCTCGATTTCGTCATCTTCACGGTTGAAACCACGAACAGTGCGAATAGAGGAAAGTGTTTCTTCGGCGATAGTCATGGATTTAGCGAGAACAGCGAATCTCGTTGTTGAACGCTTAAGAATGAAAGGCATGAAGATCATGATAGCGATCATGCAGACTGGAATAACAGCGCAGGAAACTAAGGCAAGCTTCCAAGAGTAAACGAAAGCTAAAATAATACCCGTTATAAATTTAGCGACGTTTTCGATCTGCATGCCTTTAATTGTGCCGAAAGCATCTTGAACCATTTGTGCATCTTCACTCAAAAGTGTTAAAATACCACCAATTGGAGTAACATCGAAAAATGTAACTTCTGACATCATCATGTTCTTGAAAAGGTCACGTCTGATCTTTGTGGAAAGTCTTGCACCGAGTCTGATCCAGCAGAACGTCTGGAAGAATTTTGCGATACCGGCAATACCGGCAATGACTGTTACCCAAATGCAGTAGAAAGAGATATCTGGTAAAACATCCTTAATTTGATATTTAACTGGATCCTGGTTATGTAATACAACTGAAATAGCATATTCGGAAAGAGAGTTAAGGATCCTACCGAATAACAGGAAGGAGCAGATTGGTGCACCGCCTGAGATAGCTGCTGGAATCAAAGCAATAATGGCCTCTGGGTTCCTAAACATAACAGAGTAAAGGTGGCCGCGGGCCTGCTTCTTTTCATCATCAGTAACTTTGATCTCTGACTTCGAGTTGGACTTCTCGCTGCCTTTAGAGTCGGAGTACTCTGACGAGTTCCTTCTAACTTGAGACATTTATGTTTTTTTTTTTTTTTTTTTTTTTTTTTTGTTTTTTGA